>CM076609.1:77076923-77330244 GCA_038502775.1 Hippodamia convergens
CATCACTTTATTCAACAAACTCAGGTTTCGTTCAAAAGTCTGAATAGGCAGGATTTCCGCAAAGAGATTAAGGCATTGATGTTGAGAAGATGTTATTATAGTGTTGGAGAGAGTACTTGATTGATGCAATTTTAGATGTATAATTTCGTTTATATTTGAATTTTGTTGTATTCACTTATATAAATTAATCTGACTTGTCCTATACGTTGTAAAATGTCTCTCAGGATTATAAAAATTTATTATTATTATTATTATTATTATTATCAAAAATCTGTCATAATTCGTGAATAGAGACACCTACAATTGATGAAACGAACTATCGCCCATATTCCCGATACTGTCCAAACAAAGTCTAATCAGTGGTGACACCATTCTATTGTTTCTGAATATTTTACGAGTGAATGCATAATATTATTCAATTTATATAAATATTTATATGAATGTTCACTAGCCGAACTTTTCAAAATGTCTGTAAAAATCACATGTTGGTGAACTAGTTGTCATGCGTCATAAATTTGTGTTCTGTGATAGACATGTTGTATTTCTATGATTTAACCCTATTATTTATTTTGATGTTCTGTGGATTCAACCCTATTATTCAAATAAGTTTTAAGTGTGGCGTAAAAAATACACGATCCCATCTTCGAGTGTAAATCTATTGTGATAATATGATGTTATTCAATCAATTGAGTTTATGAAATAGAGTATCATCAAAGAACACAATGGAAGCTGTTAAAAACCAAATTGAAAGTGAAGGAAACAAAGCCTATGTCAGTGATCGGTGAGTACTATTTTTGGTCCAGGTCTCGTTCATGTACCTTACGATTTTAGAAGTTTCAAAATTTTTGGTCGGAATAATTGTTACTACATAACTTTTCATTAATCAGATCAGAAAATCAACTCATAACAACCGAAAAACTAATAATTCCTAAAGTTCCTCGTTATACAGAAGAATTATGTCTTTTAACTCTGTTCCTGTTACTGACTTTCTTTAATAATCTGGAGATGATGTGTCGTAACCTTAATACATACATAGAGCTCATTAAACCTTTTTTAGCTTGATGGATATTTTGTAAAGAAACTAGTTAATTAAGTTGTAGCATTTTAAGATGATCTCAGGCCTTGTTACCAGTATGCCTGTACTGATTTGAGGTTAGAAATAAGGATTATATAATAAGATACCAAAAAGGCATTAGTATTTCCTTTTACCAAGTGAAAGACGGTTTCTCTCAATGCAACAATGAGTGGTATCAACCTTACACGAAGAAACCACACTAACTCTTTGGTGTTATACACTACGCAAAAGAATTAACGCACATTATGGAAATCTCAAATTTATTCTACAACTGAAGGTGTTCTTAATGATAATCATTTTTATCAGAATTATGCATGCATATGTTATCCACTTTCAACGTTTTTCTTCAATACAGATGTTTTTTTTCAGCAGGAATAAAAAAAGATGATATTTACAGATTTTGAATGTATTGGCTCTATTCTAAAATCAGTTGTTCTCGATCAATTCTAGTGATCAATAGTATTTCTTCCGTTTGATTTTCTACACTCGATCGCTATGCAACGCGAAACACGCAATTTGACCCAAAAGGAATGCCCCAAGCGGTAGTTTTGCGAGAAGAAGGGTGGACATACACAAGAATTGCAGAAAGGTTTGGAGTTTCCCATAAAAGTGTGTCGCAGCAAGAGGCCCAGCTCTTACCCCAGTCCATCCAAGGGCGCGTTTGGATTTTGCGAGAGAGCATATCCATTGGGAAGAGGCCGATCGGGAAAGAGTTCTCTTCACAGATGAGTCTAGATTCTGCCTCTACCATTGTGATCGACGTTCCCTTGTATACAGACGTCCACATGAAAGATATGCTCAGTGCAATTTCCTGAATACTTCTGGTTTCGGGGGAGGATCGATTATGGTATAGGGTGAAATATATTTGACTGCTCACACAGACCTAGTGGTCGTTGATAATGGAGCTATGAATGCTGATAAGTATGTAAGGAACATACTTGAAGAGCATGTTGTGCCATTTGCCCCATACATTGGTGAAAATTTCATTTTTATGGACGACAATGCCAGACCCCATCGTGCGCGCATCGTTCAGGAGTACCTTGAAGAGGTTGAAGTCTCTTGAATGGAATGGCCAGCAAGAAGTCCAGATCTCAATCCGATTGAGCAGGTTTGGGACAACATCAATAAAAGGCTGAAAAGTTCAGAAAATCATCCAGCTACTCTTAATGACTTAGGAATTCTACTCGGAGAAATCTGGGAAGGATTAGATCAGAACATTTTAAGATCACTCATTTTGAGTATGAAGCGTCGTTGCCGAGTTGTTATTAACGCAAGGGGTAGAAATACCAAGTATTAAATCACTTATCAGCATTTCAGTATTTTGAAAATTGTTCATTTCTCTTCTTTCACATAAGATTCTGTGAAATCCTGAATTTTTCTTCCATTTAATGTGTCTTGTTTCGTTCTAAACCTTTCCGAGAGAACATAAAAAATAAGTTATAAAGTCAACGTAGAGTTAACTTTCATTAAAATTGAGATTTTCAGAATGTGCATTAATTTTTTTGCGCAGTGTATTTGTCCAAAGACTCTCCAGGTGTAGACACCTCAAAGTGATCGGTGAGGGCCAAACAAAGGATGGTAGGAAATGAGTTGGGACTAAAACTGACAAACTTTGCTTCCTTTTTAATGTGAAAAACTGGTTATACATTTATGATTCAAAGTATAGGCGATGGAATTTAAGATCGCAGCGCCAAGGTGGCAAGTAGTAGAACCATAAATATTGACATTGTATTTTTCCTTTGTATTGTTTATGTGCATATTCGCGTTGATAAAATTTGAATTTACATTCAATATGAAAACTTTTTTGACTTCTATAGTGAAGGAGTGTGTTACTGTTTACATATTATTTTTTTTTTTTTTGTGAAGGCAAAGGCGGAAGGAATTATCATTTGTTCCAATACAGTAAAAATATTTCTGTCAAATTCAGTTGGGTACCTAAGACAGTATTGAAATGTATTTACATGCTATTTCATATTTTATGTTTCTTCTGATCATGATGAGAAATGATGAAAATGGAATTTCAACGATACTCTTACAAAAAATGTTCAGAAGTGGCAAAGAAATACTTATTTCAAAAGATGTTTCATGTTATTTCTAAGACTAATAAACATCAGTTGAAATGTTTTTTACCTATCTGAATTGTTGATTCTACATTACCCTGCAATTCAACAGTCCCAACAAAGTTATGATAAAAATAAGCCCTCATACCCTACAGGAAAAAACACAAGAAATTATACTAAAATGAACAGCAAAAACTATTTAAACATTAGTTGAATGAATTCTAGTGTATTGAATATTTTCTAGGAATACTACAGAAAATCATTTTAATATCCAATTTAATTTATTTAAGTAATTGCTTATTTTTTACAAAAGTCTTGACAACGTTATACGTAGGATTAGTTAGGTATTGTAACAATAATACACATCAGCTATGGCTTGACGAATGAATTATCAAATATAATTGAGGACCCTTCTATTATGATTCAGGAAGGTAAATTAGTCTTCTCAAGAAACTTCCTTTGTTTGGAACTAAAATCTGTAAACGATTAGAATATCCCTATAAATCTAACCTGAAATTTCTTGTGTATCGGTGCTTACCTTGATAAAAATAATCGTCATCCATATAATGCAGGAAACGTACTTTTATATTTCTAGTGAATTGTTTACCCATTTTGTGTTCAAGTTGCCAAGCTTTTCGTCGATCCATCAACAGATTATTTCCCAATTTCACCTTCTACCCCAAACACGATATTTATCACCAGATTGAGGGAAAGCATGGAAATTGATATTTAAGCTTTTCTTTTCTCAGGAAGAACCCTGAAGAACTGAACAATAGGGATTCGAACGATTCATACTTTCTAAAATGACTTCAAAACACAAATATTCACATTAATTGCACAAATACAAAGCAGGAGAACAAAAACTATGTCAACATTTGTAGTTACTTAGATTGCCACGGGGGGCGTAGCGCATATTTTCCATCGCCTATAGTATATCCAATAATATATCCATGTTGGACACAGTCTACACTCCTACTTTATTTAATTTCTATGAAAACTTATTCTGGTATCAAATGATGCTACTTGCGTACCTTTTTCAAAATCATTGAAAAGGTGATCAAGACAAGTAGTTGAATGATGGCTTACGTTTGTTGATTCTTCAGCATATCGGAAGTATTTAAAGAACTTTGTTGCAGGGCTCCAGTTTCCAGGGATGAGGGAAGTTGTGAAACGGCCATGGTCAAAGAAGAAGATGTCGATATTGCTGAACAATTCATTGATGGGAATCAAGTTTATGACAGAGACGAATTCATATCAAAAGTTGAAGATAACCGCAGTGGCCTCAATGAAATCGATGAGAAAAATGGTTCTTTCTCTATCGCAGACGAAAATCCTACAACAAATGAAGTAAATCTACAGCAACATAGGTGCGATGTTTGTCAGTTTTCCTTTGAGAACAAATACAATCTCGAAAAACATATTAACTTCGTTCATTCGAATTCGAAGAGACATGAATGTAACTTATGTAGTTTTGTAACAAAACAGAAGAAGTATTTAAAAGCACATATAGATTCAGTTCATTTAAACTTAAAAGAACACAAGTGTCACTTGTGTGATTTCGCCTCTAATCGGAAGGTATATCTGGAAAACCACATACATTCAGTTCATTTAAATATGAGACAGCACAAGTGTCACTTATGTGATTTTGCTGCTAATCAGAAGATACATCTGAAAAACCACATAAATTCAGTTCATTCAAATTTGAGACAGCACAAGTGTCACTTATGTGATTTTACTGCTAATCAGAAGATACATCTGAAAAACCACATAAATTCAGTTCATTTAAATTTGAGACAGCACAAGTGTTACTTATGTGATTTTGCTGCTAATCAAAAGATATCTCTGCAAAACCACATAGATACAGTTCATTTGAACATAAAACGACACAAGTGTCATTTGTGTGAATATGCTTCAAATATAAAAAATCATCTCAAAGCACATATCGATTCAGTTCATTTGAACATAAAACAACACAAGTGTCATTTGTGTGATTTTGCTGCTAATTATAAAACACATCTGAAAAACCACATAGATGCAGTTCATTTGAACATTAAACGACACAAGTGTCATTTTTGTGAATATGCTTCAAATAGAAAGGACAATCTCAAAAATCACATCGTCTCAGTTCATTTGAACCTGAAGAGACACAAATGCCATTTATGTAATTTTGCTTCGAATTATAAAGATAGCCTCAAAAGTCATATGAAGTCGTTTCATTCAAATTCAGATCAAATCTGATGATGTTCATTTGGATTTACTACAAAATGTAAAACTGATTTTAAAATTCACATACAACATTCTCATTTTTTCTGTAATTGTAATTAATTTCACTTATATTTTTGTGATTCTTGATAATGGTGTATTTGTTGAGAGATTATTTGGGCTGTTACCGACGTTTCGGTTGGTCCTGGAAGGACCGGTTCTTGCCAAACTTGTTCTGACTGGACTTGTGCACTCCATAGTTTTTCAATTTCGCAATTACAGTGTGGGGATTCGAACGCAAGTTATCTGATTTGCACTCTGAGATCTTAGGATAAAGTCAAGATGACCTCTACCACAAAAAGTATAATTAATATATAACTTAAATTTTATAATAATTCCCTGCTTCGGCAGCTAGTGGTTAGAGTGAGTGGAATTTCGGAAATTGCAAATCGGATAACTTTCGTTCGAATCACCACACTGTAATTGCGAAATTGAAAAAACACACAAGTCCAGACAGAACAAGTTTAGCAAGAACCGGTCCTTCACTTTTGCGACACAAATTTAAAAGCAAAGATTTATAGTTTTCCCATTAAATGTTGATGTTTACAAAAATTAATAGGTGTGGTTTTCATTGCGTATTCTCCTCTTCCCATATATGTGTTTATTATGAAAATTTATAGTTGAAGTTCTTGAGAAACAGGATCAGAGATTCCAAGAATGGCTGCGTTCAGCGGAAAGACAAGTTGCAAATCTGATCACTGATCCTAAAATGATCAGCCAGCGAATTCTTGAACGGTCAGAACAGGGACTTTTGTACCAACATAACCCAATTATCTTGTGTTGATATTTGAATTTTGATAACAGCTAGTAACCAGACTTATACTGATCTGATTTTACCAGCTCTGCTAATGAATAATAATATGATCAAGCGGAATTTAACTGACCATAGTTAATAAAGAATACGTTTAAATTTATTCAATCATTTCCATATTTAAAATTAATCATAGTTGAAATGCTTTCAATATCCGAATAAAGACTAAGTGAAATGTACAATAATTAATTTTTGAGTTTTCAAATTGTCCATTTCAATGTTCAAATTGAAAAATTTCAATTGAGAATTCCGCTCGAGGAACCATTTTAGCAGTGGCGTAGTTAAAATTTATTCGTGAGAGATATGCTCTCTAATATTTTCGTATATGTATAATACAATGAGTGTGAATAAAATCGTATTTGTCAAATTCAGAAGAAATTTTTCAGATTGAAGAAAAATAATTCTGAAATATTTGTGAATGCACTGATATTGAATTATAGGCGTGATTTAGATTCCCTCATTCACCAAAAAAGATATGGGGGTTTGACATATCCTTCAGATGATGTCAAAATTTGTAAGAAATCTGTATATTTTTTTAAAATACACTTCCCGTCAATAAATTCCGGACAGGTAAAATTTTTGTCAAATTCAACACCTTGTATCTTTTTTCGTGGTTCTTCGATTTTGTTGAAATTTTCATCAGGTATAGTATTTGGTCTTGTTATACTAACCTGAAATTTACTTTGCGAAAATACCTGTAGTTCATCCGTTATACAGGGTGAAACAATACCTTGTTTTATACCCTTCATTACTAAACACCCTGTGGTGAATTTGAGGCGGAAAATTATCACCTATGTGATTTTGCTGCTACTCTGACAAATGTCATTCAAAATTCGAACATGTGTATAGGTTATAAATAATACTTTTGCATCATATACATTTTTTATATATCATTTTTATATTGAACTGTTGCTATCATGAATGAATAATAGAAGTTTAAGAAAAAAATTCTCTCTAGTCGTACATTTTCAGTTGTGTCTTCGCAGTATAGTCAATTTTTCTTTTATTTGAAAAGCAGAGCACAAACGTGTTTTTTTGATGATTGTGAGGAAACTGATATAAATGTTCTCAGGACTTTGAATTACTTTTAATGAGACAGAAAGAATGAAGAGGATATTATTGTCTATAATCTTCTCTTGCAAGCAGAAAATTAAAAATGTTATTACATGTTTTGTTGTTTTATTGACTCTACGCCAGAAAAAAATTAAATACTTCGTAACAATATCGTATGAAAGATAAAGCAAAATATGAATGGATCTTGACAGATCTAAACTCTCGAATATAACAAAATATCAACGTAGATTCCAAATCAGGTACAAAAAACAGTTATTGTGGGACTTTTCATGTCTCGATTTATTTGAACTTGAACGGACCACTCTAGGTTCTGCAATACAGGGAAAAACTCTTTTTTTCTTTAACATTATCTCTTGGTAAAGTTCACTTTGAGCTGCGTTAATTCACTGCTAGCAATTTCATTAAATTTATTAATCATTAAAGTAATTCTTTCCAATATTTCTTTATTTCACAGAATAGTTGTTTCACTTGGAAAATTAATTGTTCGTATTTCGTTATTGAAATGAAACAAAACCAGAAATAAATACTTATTCGAATAATATTCAAGTTTCAAAAAGTCTGCGGGAGCAGGACAGAATGAAAATCGTACGTCACAACTGTCAGAGTATGTGTTTACTCTCCCAAATAGCAGAGTATGCAGAGCTTACTCAGAGGAAGTTTATGAACGCTCACAGAGTATTGGCGATCCAAAAATCTAAACTCCCTCTAGCGGCAAAATATCGCCCTAAGAAAACAAGTATACTTTGGAGTAATCCCGTTCAAAATACATGGTTTTTAATATAAATTAGTGATATTTTCGTTTAATATACGAAGATTGGTGAAATGATTAGGTTTTCTGAATAGTAGAATTGATGCTGAGAAACTATCGAAAGGTATTTATACGAGAATTATACGTTAACATAAGATTATTCTCAAATTCATGTGTTAAATTTCAGGTTAGGAGCTATATTGAAACTGACCAGAAATAAAAAGATTCATTTGAATAATATTGGCCAGTGGAATAATATTTTCATTATGAGTGAATGAATTATAATGCTCTTGATATATTGAAAAAAGAAAAGCTTGGGTGAGAAGATTGTAGATGGGAAAAATGATTGTTTTCTCTCATCATTTTCAGATTGATAATCTTGTCATAGGTCTGTTGTGAAAAATTTTGTGAATAATTCATAATATTTATTTCTATATCTTTTCAGGTTCAACATTTCAGCAAATGAAAGCTCCTGAGCTTAAAGCTACTGCTGTGACTTGTCGAAACTTGCGACGTAGTTAATATACAGAAGAAATGAATAGGGCTTGTATGGCCCAACATGAATTGAGGAGAGAATACAGGAATGCTACTCTTAGGGATAAACATATAATTTCTCAATCAACAACTCAGTGTACTCATTTCCATAATTTTGAAAGTGGTGTGTAAATCAAAGAAAAAAATGCTGCAATATTGTCTGCTTTAAGTAAAGAGGAACAATCTACTGTGCATGTGCTATTCAAAATGCAATCTGTGAGATTTGAAAATGCAGAGGAAGTATCTGAAGACAATGGGACAAGTGAACACTGGTGATTTGATGTGAAATTTTGCTAATGCCATTAAAAATAAGAAACAATTGAACTCCTTGACTGAATTTGCAAACACTGGGTTTGAAAGATTATGGGCGAGTTTCACAAAGCTTTAATTGTACGATTTAAAAAACTTACGTAAATTCACACCAATCAAATCACTCGTTTTGAAATTTCAACGAATTGCGTTGGCTCCAATTAATTTAACGGTGCAATCGAAGTTTTGTGTAACCGACCCTATGAGTTTTCAAACATTTATAAATTTTCAAAGGTTTGTTCTATATTTATGTCAGCATTTTGTTTTAGTCATATCACTTTGACTTGGCAATTACATACATCTCTTCTGACTTTTTGGTATCATCTCTGGCAAGTTTTCCATTGTAAACAAATATTTTATCTATATTTGATTGTTATCTTAATATTGTGTGATGAAAGATATATACAATTTACATTTTAAAATTACAAAAAAAATACAAATACAAATTTTGTTCGTTATCTTCATGAAAGGGAGCACCCACTTTCAAAATTGATTTGGGTAAACTTTAATAAACAATGAAGTCGTATGTTTCCAAATTCAACAGATTCATTTGAACCTGTGTGCAGCACGAATGATTCTGCTTCAATTGGATTTCACTTCGAGGTAGTACCATTCATTTACGAATTCTGCAGAACCTCATGGATCTAGGAAATACTTTCAAATATATTATTCTACGTCATTTGAGTAATCCCAATAAGTGTAAAACATATTCATTTGACCAAAATAATTGTTCTTACAAGTATTAAATATCTTTGCATAAAATTTTTTCATCATTCGAGTTGTTCTTCTGAATTCGCCCCACTTAATGTACAATCAGAAATGCATTCACACACACTACCATCTTAAAAAGCCTTTAAATCACTCTTAAATGAAAATCTATTAATTTATTTCACAAAATGATATAAATATCCCGTTGTCATTCAAAAATTTACAAAAAACCCCTAGCGCCACTCAGGCTGGTGGCTAAATTTCGAACCTAGAAAACAAGTATTTACAGCGCCCTCAACGGTAGTTGGATTCGCCAATACCCGAGGAAGACAAAGCAAGTTTGTGAACGCTTCAGAGTAAGGGGAGCTTACTCTGAGTAAGTTTATGAACGCAACCCATGTCTATAACCACGTTTTTGCCGTACAGTAGTGGGGAGTCAACGACATGGTTTTAAGTGGTGACAGCGCACTCCAGGGTTTTATATAACTCAGTGGTTGCCACCACTGACAGATTTTAAACGATGGCCAACATGTCACCAATAAATATTACCAAAAAAAGTGTTAGAATGAAATATTCTAACATTGTTTTGTTCTTCGAGATGTTGAAGAATGTTGATGAATTAACAAAGTCGACATATAATTAGAAAAAAGAGACTTTTTCAAGCAATCACATCAAACCACAGCGCCCTCTGTCAGCCAACTATCTTAAGTATTCTCTATTATCGTATAAAATATACTATTTTAAGTGAAATTTGTCATTTGAAAAACGGTTATAATGTGTTAAGCCAGTTGTAGAGGTTCTAATATACAGGGTTATTCACGAATATGGCTCTATAGAATATTTTTAGGAAAGTCAAAAGACTCAGGATTGAAATTCTAAAGATGAGCTTCAAGTGAGAAGACGACTTCTCGTATATTTTTTTAAGGTTCTAGGACTTCCGCTTATTCTGGAAGTGACATCAACTTTCGTTTTTCAAATGGGAAAACCCATTTATTATTGCATAAATAGATTCTCCATTGAATTCAGAGTCTTTTTGATTCCATAAGTTGGAATTTTCCCGATAAAATTCTTTTTAAATGAGAAAATACGAATACGAAATAAAATTGAATTATGTAGAAATACAGACAACTTCGAAGTTTTTTCATTAGCAATTCTCATTATTGGAATCTCCGAGAAGAAAGGCTGATGCATCTTCTCCGATAGCGTCATTTTCAGAATATGATTCAAAAGGTCACAAATTCTCTGTCGAAGTTTGAAGTGAAGAAATAACAAAAAATCGTTTTTTCAAATTAGAAACCCATTTTTTCGAAATCTTCGTCTCAAATAATAGGAGCATACGTTCAAGACTTCCATCTCAAAATGAATATTCTTCGAGATATTTAGGAAACAATTTTGTCTTCAATTTTCAATCTCATTCTGAATGTGTTTTTTTACTGGAAATTAATTAGCGGTGAAGTGAAATTTTTGGAAATATCTGTTATCGAGAAAATATTTTGTTTAGTTCAGTCGAGTTTACTTCTTGTATTATCATCTGTAATGCGAGAGCAACAATTGGTTCAAAGTTCTCAATGTGAGTATTAGTGAAGTCAAGGTAAAAAATTCTCAGAAATGCAGAAAAAAATAATTTGTTATAATTTTTAATGCTCTTGAAAGAATAATTAACAGAACATGCAACAACTTCAATACTGAAAATTCAAACTTCTGGAGAAGAAATTCTCCAGAATTGAGAATTCGCGAAAATTATCCTAAGCTTTGAAAAATGAAGAAAAACTAAACTCGTCTAAACTATAAGAAAATATTTTCTCGATAACAGAAATTTCCAGAAATTTCACTTCACCACTAATTATTTTCAAGTAAAAAAACACATCCGGAATGAGATTGAAAATTGAAGACAAAATAGTTTTTCCTGAATATCTTGAAAAATATTCATTATGGGATAGAAACTCTTGGACGTATACTCCTATTATTTTTTGACGAAGATTTCGAAAATACTTCGAAAAAATGCTATCGGAAAAGAAGCATCAGCCTTTCTTCTCGGAGAATCTCGAAAATCAGAATTTTTAATGAAAAAACCTCGAAGTTGTCTGTATTTCAATTTTGAGATTTTTTCGTATTTCCTCAATTAAAGAGAATTTTCTCGGAAATATTAAAACTTCTGGAATAAAAAATTCTCAGAATTCAATGGAGAATCTTTCAATGCAATGAAAAAACAAAAGCTCACTTCCGGAAAACCTAGAACCTTCAAAAAGTATACGAGAAGTTGTTTTCTTACTTGAAGCTCACCTTTAGAATTTCAATCCTGAATCTTGTGTCTTTCCTAAAAATATTCTATACAGCCATATTCGTGAATAACTCTGTATACTTTCAGATAAAATGAAAATTGAAGGCAAAATAGTTTTTCCTGAATATCTCAAAAAATATTGATTTTGGGATAAAAGTATGCTTCTATTATTTGAGACGAAGATTACGGAAATGCTTCGAAAAATGGGGTTCCAATTTGAAAAAAACCATTTTGTTATGTTTGTGTATTAGTTTATTTGTAAAATATAGTTCTTAATGAAAATGCGATATGTGTCAGTTTATATTAGAGAAAATCCTAGCTCAGAATCCTAGCTCAGAAAATAGAAAACATGTATTTCAGAAAAATAGCGTAAGCAAAACCACGGAACATTATAAATGCCTCAAATGAACAACCATAAAGAAATATGTCAATTAGTGACGTATGACAAAATTTACAAATGCCAACACCGACGTGATCTGAGCTTCTCAAAGCTTACAAGTTTGTGTAAAAAGTTTCAACAAAATTTCTATTAGGTTATGTCAGCATTTCACTGAACCTGGTAGACTTTATTAAGGACTATAATAAAAAAAAATTGGAAAAAATTTGCTTGAAAGTGAAACAGACCCACACCTAAGGATAAAAACATTCTGCTCGCTCAAAATCCTCCAAGCCTGAAAATCGCCACGAATTACTCTGATTTTCTTTGCCGAACGGTCTAGAACTGTACTCCCATCATTGTGAGAACAGTTTAGGTGCGATCCGAACGATGCAAGTTACATACTACACACCGAACTCGCTTAGTCTATTTAAGTTCTATGATCAAAATCTGTTGTGTTCTGTGATTTGGATAAACTAACCTATTTGTCATCCGTCAACCTTGTCAATTTTCACGTCTACTGTGTCACGTATTTTCTAAAATCCATATTTTCCAAGATAGAAGTTCTCGGTAATAGAAATTGATGCATATCGCATTCTCGTCCGGAACGACATTTTAGAAAATATTCTAAAACAAACTTTATGACAGGTTAAGAGATACAGATTCCATTTGTTAGTGTATCTAGTGTGATGACATGATAATCAATCACTTTACTTTGTTATCTGTGTAATCAATCAATTGTGATTATGAAAATTTAAGAATTACCAGACAATATAATGAAAACTTTTGGAAACCAAATAAAACAAGAAGGAAACGCCTATGTCAGTGATCGGTGAGTACTATTTTTGTGAGTTTTCTAATGCCACGAATCGAGACATGGAGCTCTGAACTAATGAATTGAAAAGCGAGCTGTAAAGAGTGTTAACTAATTAACTATAGTATATATCTGTTTCAGGGCTCAAGTTTCCGTTGAAAGATGTGAACAAGACATGGTCAAAAAAGAAGATGTCGAAATTGCTGAACAATTCATCGTTGGGAATCGAGTTTACGACAGGGCAGAATTCGCATTGAAAGTTGAAGATAATATTGATGAGGAAAATGTTTCTTTCTCAATCGTGGAAGAAAATCATTCGACAAACGATGTAAACTCGCAGCAACGTAGGTGCGACCTTTGTCAGTTTTGCTCAAAGAGGTACTGCAATCTCAAAAGACATGTCAACTCTGTCCATTTGAACCTGAAAGAACATAAGTGTCATTTGTGTGATTTTGCTTCGAATTATAAAGATAGTCTCAAGATGCACATAAATACGGTCCATTTGAATTTGAAGAAACACAAGTGCACTTTGTGTGATTTCGGTGCTAATTCAAAGCACCTCCTCAAGTTACACACCGATTCGGTCCATTTGAATTCGAAACGACACAAGTGCCATCTTTGCGACTATGCTACGAGTTATAAAGGTACTCTGGGAAGACACATAGATGCTGTTCATTTGAATGTGAAAGGACACAAGTGCCATTTGTGCGAGTATGCTTCGAACCAGAAATTCCACCTTAAAAGACATATGAAATTGTTTCATTAAAATTCTGTAAGCTTCGATTCAGTTTATTTTCATTTCCAATTTCATGTTTCAAACTTTAAAACTCATTCAAAGAGTCGCACAATCTTTCATTTTATCTGAAAGTATAATTTTTAAGAAATGATTTAATGTTGTCTATAAATATGAGTAATCATAAATTGGAGATACAAACAAAGAAGAAAGATTCCTTAAGTAATTTTAAGAAAGAAAGTTCTATAAAAATGGGATCACAAACATTCCGTTTTCAATATCTATTAAATTATTTTCTGAGGGTTCTAAAACAGACTTCACGTCAGACAATTTCTAGATTTCATTAAACTAAGCAAAGAATACTCATAAAGATTTGGTCCCTGACAAATTAGTGCTTAAGTTTCACACAGGGGCTTTCCTCCTATTATTTAAAAGATCTTTCCTATTGTTTCTTGTTTCAGAGTCTGGAAGAAAAAACCCTGATAAAACTTTCACAAAAATGTTTCGTTTACAATATTGAAAAAATCTCTCTTTTAGTTTTGTACCTCCAGTATGAAAGATATGGAAGTTCAAATTGTAATTATACAGGGTGAGTCGGGAGGAACAGACCAAACTTCAGGTGTGTATTCTATAGCTCGAAATAGGTCGTGGCGTACCTTTTGCCAGAACATTGAGGACACGCCAAATGCCGCCAGACTACATAAGGTCTTATCAAAAGACCATAGTAATGGTCTAGGGCAGCTAAGGAGGATGGATGGTGAGATGACTGGCACAGATGACGAGACGTTATCACTCATGCTAGAGACTCACTTTCCAGGCTCCCGAATCTTTCTGGGCAACAAACCAAATCAGGATGTCTCGGCACCCAGACGAGGAGCCAGAAAGATTGCTGCAAAACTCTTCACAAAAGAAAGGATTCGATGGGCAATCGAATCCTTCAAACCATACAAATCTCCAGGTGGGGATGGCATCTACCCGGTACTGCTTCAGAGGGGACTGCAGGTCATACTCCCGGACCTCGTGGATCTCTTTCGACGGAGCTTCACCTGGGGATACATCCCTGACTGCTGGCGGGACGTGAGAGTGAGCTTCATTCCCAAGGCTGGCAAACGGCCAGGGACTGATGCAAAATCATTCCGCCCCATCAGCCTCTCCTCCTTTCTCCTGAAAGCGATGGAGAAGATAATTGATCAAGATATTAGAGCGGGACTACTTTCTAAGTTTCCTCTACACAAAGATCAGTATGCATATCGAGCAGGGAAATCAACGATTTCAGCTCTCCATGGCCTCACCAGGAAACTGGAAAAGGCCATAGAGTACAAAGAGGTTGCTCTCTGCGCTTTTATTGACATAGAAGGCGCGTTCTCGAATACGCCAAGGCAGTCCATCCACCGTGCGTTGGTTAAGAGAGGAGTGGAACCGGCAACGGTTGCTTGGATTATGGCTTCGCTGAGCAGCCGGATAATCAATATGCAACTAGGCGCAGCTTCAGTTACTGCGACGCCCGGAGACGGGTGCCCACAAGGGGCTGCTTATCGCCACTCTTGTGGTCACTGGTCGTTGACGATCTTCTAAAAACACTTACAAGTGCGGGTTTTGAGATCTGCGGCTATGCAGATGACCTTGTGATAATGGTTCGGGGTAAGCATGACGACACAATTAGTGATCGAATGCAAACTGCCCTAACCTTAACTCACGAGTGGTGTATCCGAGAAGGTCTCAATATAAATCCCAAGAAGACGATATTATTGCCATTCACCAGGAGGAAAAAACTCTCTCTCAAAAAAATTACGATGAACGGGACCACCCTAATCCCAACGAACCACACCAAATATCTTGGTGTGATCTTCGACCAAAAACTCTCCTGGAGCCTTCACCTTGAGGCTGTGATCAGCAAGGGCCAGAGAGCTCTCTTCACGTGCCAGAGGATGGTCGGAAGTACGTGGGGGTTAAAACCTGAACTAACGAATTGGATTTACAAATCCATTGTCCGGCCAATCGTGAGCTATGCGGCTCTCGTTTGGTGGCCAAGAGCAAAACTAGTTTCGGGTCAACTAGCCCTAGGAAAACTACAAAGAACAGCGTGCCTGTCCATAACAGGCGCATCTCGTTCCTGCCCAACTGCTGCCCTGCAAGTCATCCTGGACCTGCCTCCTCTAGAGATTTTTCTGGAAAGCGAGGCGGCCAGATGGGCTCTCCGGGTGGCAAGGGAGCGGGAGCTGAAAACTGGAGACTACACAGGGCACCTTCGCATTCTAAATGAGTGTAAGGAGCTTCAGGATGTGGTCACAGACAACCTTCCTTTGAGACATGAGTTTCGGAAAAACTTCACCACGACACTCCCAAGTCGTGACCAATGGGCTAATAAAGAATCAGTTTTCCCCAGAGGGTCTACGGTATTTTATACTGATGGCTCGAAAACTGAAGACGGACGAGTCGGAGCCGGTGTTTACGGCCCCCCAACCCAATTAGCCATACCAATGGGTCTCTGTCCTTCGGTTTTTCAGGCAGAGACACTTGCTATAAGGGAGTGCGTTGCGCTCTGTGCCGAACGCAACTACCAAAGAAAAGAAATATATATAGCATCTGACAGCAAAGCAGCCCTGCTAGCGCTTGACTCTCCACAAGTAAAGTCAAAGCTGGTCTGGGAATGCAAGACGTCACTTAACCTACTCGGAGAAAAGAACCAGGTCAACCTCATCTGGGTGCCTGGTCACTCCGGGATTCACGGCAATGAAGCGGCTGACCAACTGGCCAGGGAAGGAGGGACAACCCCCTTTACTGGACCTGAACCGTTTTGCGGCTTCCCAGCCAGCCATCAAGCAATGGCTATTAAGGACTGGGAACAAAAGAGGAAGCTTATGTCCTGGCGCACGACCAATGGTCAAAGGCAAGCTAAGTTACTTCTCTCTCACTCGACGAGCTGGACCAAAAAAGTCCTCTCACTCAGCAAATTGGAACTGAGGAAATTGACGGGCGCTCTCACTGGGCACTGTCCCGTGAGGTATCACTTAAAAAACATGGGAAAGGCGCCCGATAGTACATGTCGCTTCTGTCAGGAAGCCACCGAGACAGCCAGTCACCTACTATGTGAGTGTGAAGCTGTCCACCAGAAACGGTTACGGCATCTTGGCTCCTGGTTCCTAAAGCCTGAACAAGTAATGGATGTGGCCCCCAGAAAGGGGGTGAAGTTCATCGAGACTTTGCTGCCCGACTGGTAAACAGCGCGGGGATGCACAATAGATCTTAAGGTCAAGGTGCTCGCAAGGTCGGTTTTGATCTGTCGCCCCTCCTCTAATCTAATCTAATCTAATCTATAGCTCGAAATAATATAAAAAACCTCATATGTTGTTATCCCATTTTCATTTGTTCTCAAACTATAGCGTCATTATAATAAACAACATTTTCTATATTAAAATGGTTTCATTTATAGCATTATTTTAATAAATTCACGAAAATCCCGTCATTAACCTCGAAACACATTCGTCTGCGAAGGGCTCTCGATGCTTTTCTGATTGATTCGTGCTTTTCTTTAAAAAGCAGTGCCTTATTTCTAATGCGTCGAATTAGAGCATCCCGAGTGTCAACTTTAACTTTGTATACCTCGTTCTTGAACCAGCCCCACAAACAATAGTTCAATGGTGTGAGGTTTGGAGATCTTGGAGGCCAACTAATACGACCACAGCGACCAATCCATAGTCCGAGAAACTCTTGATCTGAATATTGGTTGACCTTATTTAAATATTCTAATTACCCTATAGTTTGAAAACAAATGAGAATCGGATAACAACATATGAGTTTTTTGGAATTATTTCGACCTGCAGAATACACACCTGAAGTTTGGTCCGTTCCTCCCGACTCACCCTGTATTAATTCTGTATAGAAAACTGACATGCTAGGTGGAATATTCGCCTAATGTAAAAAAAAAATTTTTCACTGTATTTTCAGTGTTTGATGATGAATAAAAAGTTATGAAATTGAAAACTTGTTCATTTTACTTAAACATATGTATGAAGATTAATCCTATTTTGAAGGAATAGTAGTAGTACAATTTTTTTAATAAAAACTTCCATTTTTTGGTAAAGACAGCTTCATCAGAATGAAGTAAATTAGAAGTTAAATGAGGATTAAGAGCTTGCACGCTTGAATATGGGATGGATAGAGAATTTTTCGTTCTTCAGACAAGAGGGCGACTCATTCCTGCTTCCATTGAAATTCTTACATTTGCACTGAAAATTTTCATAATCATAATTTTTTAAATTAGCTCTTCAACTTCTACAGTACTTGCAGATCTTGGACGGTCAGTATCAAAGAGGAATTATGGAATAATAGTTTTTTTAAATCAAATTTCACGCATTACCTGATAGCTAGAGAAAATAAAGCAATATAATAATTTCAAGAAAGAGGTTCACCAGTTTATACGATAGGATTTTAGGGTATTTTGAAAGAAATAATTTTACTTAGTTTATAATAAAGTAATATATCAACATTATCTCAAAAAAAAAAAAAAATCCAAAAATACTTTCACTAACATACATACAAGGTTTGTCCTTGACGTGTACATATATTTCAAAAAAAGTTTTTCCACATTATCATTTTAAAGCCGGAAAATTAGGGTATATACTTTAATTTATCATATGAGTGGTACAAGTCACTAACCTCAACTGAAACTTTTTCAAAAATATTATATTAAAAAAAATAAAATTAGAATAGTATATTCTGTTCTGTTTCCCTGATTAGTCAAGTTTTGTGAAAAATTCAAATTATTTTGATCCTAGTGACAATTTGTATTGTATCTTGGCAGTTGGTATAAATGTTACGAAAATTGACAGATTGACGTGTGTTGAAAATTGGATCGGAAGTCAGGGTGAAACCACAGTTTAGAAATATATTACTAAACTGTGGTGAAACAGTAGAGAAGGTTTCACTTTATTTAGTAAATCGATGCTGTTATAATTTTTTTCCAGCTCATGAATTCGATTCTTTCGAAAATTACTAAGATTTATCGGGAATAACACAATTTAATAGCTATTATTCATGTTTTTAATAAAATACATCAAAAATTTGCTTTGCGAAATAAAAATGATATATGTAAACTAGGCATATGTTCACATAAGATTAACACGTATTAATTGAATGGATTATGTATCTTATTGAATTATTTCTTTAACAAACAGCAGTTATTTGAATATTCCCCTTACGGAGCAAAGGAAATTTCAGATATTTGCAGTTTTCAGTCGCAAAGGAAAACTGATAACGAATTCTTTTCACCCACCCCCATTGTAAAATTGTCGCTTTGAAATATTTTCAAATAAGTATCTCTACAAATAAAACGAAACAAAATGTTATTTAGTTATTTTTTTCTGGTTAGTCGAGCTTTGATAGATAACAAGCACAAAATTCAACTTAGAAAAGAATATCAATCCGTATCGCAATAATCACTACACCAATAAATGTTATATCTTGTTTTAGTCGTATGCAATATTATAATGATAGAACGAAAATCGGGACGGAAATGAACTTCACATGTCAAATTCTTGAAATACAGGATAAATATCCTGTATCTGGCAACGTAGCTACGGATTACGCCGAGGTGTCTCGTATCCACTTGTGTGAACTGCATGTTTACCCATTTTATCAATGATTGATATCTGTTTTGAATAATTGTAGTAAATTTAGGGAGTAGTCCACCTAGATTGATGAAATATTGTGGAAAATGTATTATTGGAAAAATTGAAAAAAGTAAATAAATATTGACAATTGACAACTACGATGAAAGTTATCACACATTGTCGCCAACCCAAAAACACTAAAGAAAGAAAGGTCCTTCTATCTGCTTAGGAAGGTTGAGATCGAATCATCCTAAATTTGTAGCGCTAGTATCGAGAGAGGATGAATTTAACAGAAAACTTTGAGAAAACTGATTGATTATGGTCCATAGAATTTAAAACATATTAAAATCAAACTAATTTTGAAAATTGCATTCACAAACGCAAATTTTGTTTACTGTGCGCAGCGCCCTCATTTGAAATAGGATTCGCTCATAAATAATTATGTCTATGAAGCTTTTTCATTAGGCGATTCAAGGGTGGTGTTATTTCCAAGCTACTTTTTTGTCTTGATTTCGCCAATAAAACTCGATTTTAATCTTTCAGAGTTTATTGACGTCCTTTCTCTCAAAGTAATTTGACAGCAACTCTCTTTTTTTTCTTGTCAATCAAAACCTAAGGTAACAAAGATCCTAACGAAATAATTCAAATTCAATTAAGGTTTCAACAGAGTTAGGTGCTGTTTTTGTAGATTTCGAGATTGGGCCTTTAAATCTAGAGTGGCTTTAAGAACCTGAAATGTGTTATGAAACCGAAATGTTGTACTTAAAGTAGTTTTAAAATTAAAGGGACTTTAAAATTGAATATGAATCTGGCCCTTACAATTTTCAAAACAGTCCTAGGATCGTACTAAACGTTTGTATCTCTATGGTACTAAAACTGCCTCAAGTAGATGCGCTTTCGTTTCGATACCTAGGACTGGTTCAATTTTTGGAAAACGCACTTTCCCTAGTACTTGACATTATTTTCTAGACCCTGCACCTAAAAGTCAAAATGAGCCCTTCCTGTTAGTACCAAAACAAGAAATTGTAGCCTTTTTTCACAATATATAATTTTCAACCTTTATTACGATTATTCTTTATCAAACATACATTTGAACTAGTTATAGTTAAGTCACTGTTTAGATTGTGACAGTGAATTCATTTTGAAAACATGCTCAGTTAAAGTCTGCTTTATCATATTAGTATTATTATTTATTAGCAGGGCTCCGAACCGTTCTCAAAATTCGAATATTAACAAAGCAAATGCAGTTGAGTATGTTTATAAAAATATCACCAATCTGACCGTTCAGGAATTCGATATCTGATCATTTCAGGATCAGTGATCAGATTTGCAACTGCTCTTTCCGCTGAACGCAGCCATTCTTGGAATCTTCGATCCTGTTTCTCAAGAACTTCAACTATGAATTTTCATAATATACACATTTATGGGATGAGCAGAATGCGCAATGAAAAACACTCACTATTAATTTTTGTAAACATCAACATTTAATGGAAAACTATAAATCGTTGCTTTTAAATTTGTGTCCCAAGAATGAAATGAATCATAATTTCAGATGAAATTAGAATGTTGCATGTGATTTTCAAAATCAGTTTTACATTTTGAAGTATATTCACATAAACAACATAGTAGCTGATGTGGATTGAAATGTAACGACTTCACATGACTTTTGAGGCTAAATTTATAATTCAAAGCGAAATTACATAAATGTCGCTTGTGTCACTTAAGTTTTGAATGAACTGAGGCAATATGATTTTTCAGAGTGCCCTTTTCATTGCAAGTATACCCACATAAGTGACACTTATGTCGTTTTAAATTCAAATGAACTGAATCGATATGTGCTTTGACATTATTCTTATGATAAGAAGCATATTCACACAAATGACACTTGTGTCGTTTTATGTTTAAATGAACTGAATCTATGTGGTTTTTTAGATCAATCTTCTTAATAGCTGCAAAATCGCATAGGTGACACTTGTGAGGTTTCAAATTTAAATGAATTGAATTTATGTGGTATTTCAGATAATTTTTCTGATTAGTAGCAAAATCACAAAGGTGACACTTGTGTCGTTTCAAGTTTAAATGAACTGCATCTATGTGGTTATCCAGATCTATCTTCTTAATAGCAGCAAAATCACATAGGTGACACTTGTGAGGTTTTAAATTCAAATGAACTGAATTTATATGGTATTTCAGATGATTTTTCTGATTAGTAGCAAAGTCACAAAGGTGACACTTGTGTCGTTTCAAGTTTAAATGAATTGCATCTATGTGGTTTTTCAGAGACATCTTGTGATTAGCAGCGAAATTACATAAGTGACACTTGTTCAGTTTCAAATTTAAATGAACTGCATCTATATGTGCTTTCAAATGTGTGTTCAGATTAGCAGCAAAATCACAAAGGTGACACTTGTGTTGTTTCAAGTTTAAATGAACTGCATCTATGTGGTTTTTCAGATGTATCTTCTGATTAGCAGCAAAATCACACAAGTGACACTTGTGTCGTTTCGAGTTTAAATGAACTGCGTCTTTGTCTTTTTTCAGACATATCTTCTCATTAGAAGCAAAATTACACGAGTGAGACTTGAGTTGTCTCGAATTTAAATGGACTGAATCTATGTGTGTTTTCAGACCCATCTTCTGTTTTGAAGCAAAACGACATATAATACATTCATGTGTCTTCGAATTCGAATGAATGAAGTTAACATGTTTTTCGAGATTGTATTTGTTCTCAAAGGAAAACTGGCAAACATCGCACCTATGTTGCTGTGAATTTACTTCATTCGTTATGAGATTTTCGTCCGCGATAGGGAAAGAACCATTTTTCTCATCAATTTCATTGAGGCCACTGCGGTTATCTTCAACTTTTGATATGAATTCAGCTTTGTTGTAAACTTGATTCCCATCGATGAATTGTTCAGCAATTTCGACATCTTCTTCTTTGACCATTTCTGTTTCACAACTTTCTTCATCACCAGAAACTTGTGCCCTGCAACAAATTTCCTTAACTACCTTCATTATGCTAATTAAAGAACCATCAAACTAACTCATCATTCAGCTTGTCTTGTCAATGTTTTCACTGATTTTGAAAATAGTAAGCTGGTAGCAACATTTGATACCAGAATTTCATAGAAATCCAAGAAGGAGAATCAGATAAGAGTATTCCACAACATGCAGTACAAATAAATTAAATAATTTGGAGACAAATTTGTGTGTACCCATTGCAACAAAAAAGTTGTGGATTCATTAAATTGTTTCAAATGTGGTGCCATATTCTAAACCCTTCTTGGCCAACACGCAACAATATAATATCGAACATCATGCAGAGGAGCATTTAAAAGAAACAACATTCTTACTCTACCAGGATTGTACATTTACAGAAGCCTACTTTTTTTTCTGCAAGAACAGCAACTGCTTCCTAAACTATAATAATCAGAATAACACAAGAAGAATGAATGAGTATTTTTTCCAATCTCTCAAATTAACATTAACTGAGCATAGCACGCTTTATATGTGCATAACATTATGTAACTTTGTACCCAAAAGTATCAAGAATATAACCGACTATAATGTATTTCACAAGAGAATTTACAAATTAATTGTTGAATCTGAACCTTGCACAATTGTAGAGTTTAAAGAAGCTTGTCAAAGATTTCACTTGCATGAACTATTGTTCTGGATTGTAGATGACTTACTTTCACTTTGTTTTCAAGTAGTTGATAATAAATATCTTTCTTGTCGCCTGACCTCAAATACACCTCGACCTAAAGTTCTACTGTGCATCCCCACACTGTATACCAGGCAGGTAGAGATGTCTCAAACCACTCAAACATATTTCTGGGGCCTAGTCCAACACTCTAAGAACCTCGGAAACTCTAGCAATTCATTAATTTTAGCAATATTTGTCGATTCGTGGCATGAGATAACGACATGAAAATAGTACTCACCTATCACTGAAAAAGTTCTTTCCTTCATTTTCAATCAGGTTTCCAAAAGTTTCCATCATACTGTTTGATAATTCTTCTGTTTTCACAAAAACAACGGATTAAATAACTTTATTTCATTACACATCACACCAGATTTACAAAAAACGCTTGGATCGTCGATCTCTTACGCCTCACTTTTACACCGGTATCTGTTTTAGAATATTTCTAAAATCTAGTTTTATACGATAGGTGTCAGTTTATATTACGGAAACCATGAAAAACATTGTTATTTCAGACAAAAAAATCATGAAATTACGAAAAATTGGATGCTCACACAGATAACTAAGTAGAAGATGCTCATCTCATTATGGGAGATATGACATAAATTGACAAATGACAACCAGCTCTGACAACATAATTCGTGATTACTACCAACATTTTCGCTCAAAGAACCCTACGTCGCTTACAATCATAGACGTATCATTAAAGGTAGAGAAGAGAGGGTCCCGTAACGTCTTGCGTCTTTGTAATTCAATCCATAGATAAATAAATAATTCAATCTACCACATTCAAAATGGTATTGACCAGTGGCGTATCCTAGATAATGTGCCTTATTTTGAAGAAAATATTGAAACTATCAATATTTTACCAAGCGATTAAATATTTCAAGAATAACAGAAGAAGAAAGAATTTTGAAAGCAAAGAATATTTTGATATCAGGTATACAGGGTGATTTTTTTAAGTGTTTCATCTTTCATCATAACTTTTTTTAGGATCTCAAATACAATCTCAAGATTTTGCATTATTGTTTAAGAGTACATGAACTTGAATTGTGAAATGTTTTCAAGCATTATACCGGAGTTTTTCTACCGGAAACGAATGTGAACTTCGTTATTTCAAATGTAACATCCCGTATATTAAAACATATTTGAATATTTTCGCAACAGTGGAATGAAATGATGTACTATGATGCCGTTACTGGTAAAACTTATGAGGATATTTCATACAGGGTGTATGAAACAGGGCTTCAAAGTGAAATATTATTTTTTTCAAATGGCAACCATATAATTTTGTTCTTCCAATCGATTGCTCGCCAAAAACTAGGCTCACTTTGAAGCCATTTTTAAGAAACTCTGTATGAAATTTCTTCATAAGTTATGCCAGCAACGGCATCATCGCACTTTTTTTTCATTTAATTGTTGCGAAAAACCCATTTTACAATGAGAAATTTTGAAGATATAGCAATTCGGAAATGCATTGAAAGTATGCTACGTCGTATGGTAGAAGTGATGAGAAAGCGAGGTGGAAATACAAGCTATTAATTTTCAGATGATTGTTTATGTTTAATAGTCGATAAGGTATTGTAATGTTTTGTATTGTTATGAAAATTGAAAAAATACAATTTTTTCTTTGAAAATGTGTATCTTTTTTTAAGCAGATACTGACGTAAATCAAAAAGCATTTTGTTAAGAAAGGGTCGAACTTCAAATTAAAACTGAATGATATCAAATTTTCCGCCTTAAATTCACCACAGGGTGTTTAGAAATGAAGGGTATAAAACAAGGTATTGTTTCACCCTGTATAACGGATGAACTACAGGTATTTTCGCAAAGTAAATTTCAGGTTAATATAACAAGACCCAATACTATACCTGGTGAAAATTTCAACACAATCGAAGAACCACGAAAAAAGATACAGGGTGTTGAAATTGACAGAAATTTTACCTGTCCGGAATTTATCGACGGGGAGTGTATTTTGAAAAAATATACAGATTTCTCACAAATTTTGACATCATCTGAAGGATATGTCAAACCCCCATAACTTTTTTGGTGAATGAGGGAATCTAAATCACGCCTAGAATTCAATATCAGTGCATTCACAAATATTTCAGAATTATTTTTTTTCAATCTGAAAAATTTCTTCTGAATTTTACGAATACGATTTTATTCACTCTCATTGTATTATATACGAAAATATCAGAGAGCATATCTCTTACGAATAAATTTTAACTACGCCATTGCTAAAATGGTTCTCAATTGAAATTTTTCAATTTGAACATTGAAATGGGCAATTTGAAAACTCAAAAATTAATTATTGTACATTTCACTTAGTCTTTATTCGGATATTGAAAGCATAACAACTATGATTAATTCCAAATATGGAAATAATTGAAAATTTTCGTTCATAAATTTAAACATATTCTTTATTAACTATGGTCAGTTAAATTCCGCTTGATCATATTATTATTCATTAGCAGAGCTGATAAAATCAGATCAGTATCAGTCTGGTTACTGGCTGTTATCAAAATTCAAAGACAATTCAACAATTCCAGACAATTGGGTTATGTTGGTACAAAAGTCCCTGTTCTGACCGTTCAAGAATTCGCTGGCTGATCATTTCAGGATCAGTGATCAGATTTGCAGCTGCTCTTTCCGCTAAACGCAGCCATTCTTGGAATCTTCAATCCTGTTTCTCAAGAACTTCAACTATAAATTTTCATAATGAATACATATATGGGATTAGGAGAATACGCAATGAAAACCACACACTATTTATTTTTGTAAACATCAACATTTAATGGAAAACTATAAATCGTTGCTTTTAAATTTGTGTCGCAAAAGTGAAGGACTTGTGCGCTCCATTTTTTTTCAATATCGCAATTACAGTGTGGTGATTCGAACGCGAGTTATCCGATTTGCAATTTCCGAAATTCCACTCACTCTAACCACTAGTCTGCCGAAGCAGGGAATTATACAATTTATGTTATATATTAATTATACTTTTTGTGGTAGAAGTCACTTTGACTTTATCTCAAGATCTCAAAGTGAGTGGAATTTCGGAAATTGCTAATCGGATAACTCGTGTTCGAATCCCCACACTGTAATTGCGAAATTGAAAAAATATGGAGCGCACAAGTCCAGTCAGAATAAGTTTGTCAAGAACCGGTCCTTCCCAGGACCAACAACACCCTGTAGAAGGCAGGCGAATGCTTGCCGAAACGTCGGTAACAGCCTAAATAATCTTTCAACAAATACACAATTATCAAGAATCACAAAAATAAAAGTGAAATTAATTACAATAACAGAAAAAATGAGAATGTTGTATGTGAATTTTAAAATCAGCTTTACATTTTGTAGTAAATTCAAATGAACATCATCAGAATTGATCTGAATTTGAATGAAACGACTTCATATGACTTTTGAGGTTATCTTTATAATTCGATGCAAAATGACATAAATTGCATTTGTGTCTCTTCAGGTTCAAATGAACTGAGTCTATGTGGTTTTTTAGATACTTCTTTTGATTAGCAGCATATTCACACAAATGACACTTGTGTCGTTTAATGTTCAAATGAACTGCATCTATGTGGTTTTTCAGATATTTCTTCCGTTTACTAGCAAAATCACACAAGTGACACTTGTGTTTGAAGTTTAAATGAACTGCATATATGTGATTTTTCAGATTTGTTTTATCATTAGCAGCAAAATCACACAAATGACACTTGTGTTGTTTTATCTTCAAATGAACTGCATTTATGTGGTTTTTCAGATTTAATTTCTGATTAGCAGCAAAATCACATAGGTGACACCTGTGTAGTTTTAAGTTTAAATGAACTGAATCTATGTGTCTTTTCAGACATGTCTTCCGATTAGTAGCAAAATCACACATATGACATTTGTGTTGTTTCAAGTTTAAATGAACTGAATCTATGTGTCTTTTCAGACTTTGCTTCTGACTAGCAGCAAACTCACATAAGTGACATTTGTGTTGTTTCAAGTTCAAATGAACTGAATCTATGTGTGTTTTCAGATGCACCTTATATTTTGATGCAAAACCACATATAATACACTCATGTCTCTTCGAATTCGAATGAACAAAGTTAATATGTTTTTCGAGATTGTATTTGTTCTCAAAGGAAAACTGGCAAACATCGCACCTATGTTGCTGTGAATTTACTTCATTTGTTATAGGATTTTCGTAGGCGATAGAGACAGAACCATTTTTCTCATCAATTTCATCGAGGCCACTGCGGTTATCTTCAACTTTCAATATGAATTCTGCTCTGTCGTAAACTCGATTCTCATCGATGAATTGTTCAGCAATTTCGACATCTTCTTCTTTGACCATTTCGGTTTCACAACTTTCTTCATCACTGGAAACTTGGGCCCTGCAACAAATTTCCTTAAATTTTAATTTTATTTATTCACTTATTCTTGACTCTCAAACAGCAATATGCTGGTATCACCCAGACGGCACAGAAATATTCCATGCATATTCAATGAATATACCGCTGGCATATTGAGATATTCCAAACATATTCCAAATCTCCCAGGGCATAAGCCTGGCAGATAGCAGGAATATCCAAGGTCACCATGAAACATCTGCCAGGAATATCCCATAATCTTCAAAAATATATCCTTGGCATATGCCATACAGATTCATCTATGAATATCTCCCTTACATATATGCTGGCAATATCTTTTTATCTCCTGATTTGTCCATGCCATATGCTGGTAATATCTTTGTATATATTTAAATATATGTAAATTTTTGTAGCGGTACTAAATAATAATGCATTGATTAGATTGTTTCAAAAAAATTTATTACAGTTTTAAGAATATTTTGTACAATAATTAACAAAATTATCACATTAAATCATAAAAATGAACATAAAGTAAAAATATAAATATAAATCAACTAGGTATTTTACAAAACAATACTAAGAATAAGTGAAAATTAACATTTGATGAATTAAACTAAAAAATAGGGAAAACACAATGAGGTAATATTTTAAATGATATAAATATTGAACTGTGAACTTCAATTATTTGGTTTGTGAACTAGAGGCGATTTCGATTGACTGGTTCTTGGTTGGTTCATAGATTGGTCCGTCAGTTTTGGACCAACCGCATTCGAATGACATTCTGGTGACGTCTCAAATCAGATGTTTCTCCAAAATTTGAACAGAATTCGAAAGCGCAGTTCGTTTGACGTTGTCATTTATGAACCGAGCGGTCAACCGTTAACCAACCAAAACAGCCATTTGAAATGGACTCATCAGATTATGGGTCGGTTTCACAAATCGAATTACTCGTTTTGAAATTTCTACGAATTGTGGTGGCTCCAGTTAATTAAATGGTACTAACAAAGTTTTGTAAAACCAACCTTATATCTATATATCAGCACCTCAGAGGTAAAGTGTGTTAAGTCACATTTTTTCAGACACGACCTATCTAGAATATTGGATTCACATTAGTAAATTCTAGCTAGTGGAACACATTTTTGACTCCCTAGGTTTATGAAGACGTCAAGTAATGGCAGTACACATTCTTTGAAACAATTATCGAACTGAAAAATCTCTCATTTGTCTAATTTTGATATTGTGACTTGACACACTTTACCTTTGGGGTGCTGATATAGATATCCGTGTTTATAACATCCCAGGCCTTCCAATTCCCAGTCTCCAGCCCCTTCTATCAACACCCATTCTCCCGGTCTCTCAGACATCGTCTTCTGTATGCCGCTCATCCAGGTAGCTTTTGGTCTTTCTCGCCTTTTTCCTTGGAATTCTTTGATTTTGGCCCTGAAAAAAACCAGTGATTCTAAGATTTTCAAGATAAGAGGCTGTCTACTGCTATAGTAATAGTGGAATCTGTTCTGATTATTTAATATTTATAAACTTACTTTGAATTTTAGTAGGCAGTGTTGGCAATTTATATCGAGGCAACCTTCCTTCTCGAAGACGATGCCTCTTTTTGATTTTTAGGGCCTAAATCCGTATTGATGCCACTAATATTTTCGACCTGTACAGCCTTTTTGCTTGCAGGAACAAAATTACGATATACAGCTTGGGTGAGACTTACTACACCTGAGAAGCTCCTCCACTCATGCTCTTGTAGTTTTTACGTTTGGATTGAAAGCAAAATTTTGGTTAAGCTATCTGCACAACGTGGAGCCATTTTTCAGTAACAAATTTAGTATTTTCATTCTGTTTAAGAACCTCTAAAAATATTAATAAAACATAAAATGGGTTTTATGATCACTGAAATTATTTATATTTTACCTTTGAGAACATTGCACAATTTTATTAGGGATGAAAAGTTAGTTTCTGCCTTTTTTCCCAACCCAACTAAAATATGGGAAATATCCTTTCTATAATTTCCTCACTGTTAAGTCCTCAATTCTTTGACCTGAAAAAAACGTAAATATAGATAACCAAAGATAAAGCACTGACAAGTGATTGGCATATTACGAAAACCTTTTTCAAGCATTCCAAATATACATATAAGAGTACCTACCAACTCCTTCAGTCATGCACTTGTCTGTCTGTCTAATCTCTTATCATGTGCTTGGCTGCATCACAAAGTATTTATCACATAATACTCAAACAATAGCATATTTTCAACTATACACACAATTTAATGTGTGACGTGACCACCAAACTGCTAACCACAGAACACAAATAACCTCAATCCAAGACCACAAAACAAAAATATGAATATTTGGACTGAAAAAGTCGTGACGTAACAATATAATATGGCTGAATAAAGGAAAATTATTGTTTACATCCATAAGAGTCAAATCTCAGTAAAATCGAAATTTGATATTCTTATCAGTAAAATCAGGGAACGAAATTGCAGGAGTTAAGAATGAGAGAAAGCCATAAAATAGTTAATTTTTATTTATAAAGGAGTATTTTTATTCCTCTGAAGAAATAATGTCTTTAGTATTTCTATGAGATATTTTGATAAAATTCAAGGAAATATCTAGAAAGGGCGAAAATATGGTTCGAAGTGGCCACATAACTTCCTCAACCTACAATGGCTCTGAAATGTTTGAAATGCAATGTATTTGGTTCAATGAAAAGCAAGAAGTATTAAGTTGAACTAGAAAGATTCTAAGTTCCAGACATCTCTGTCACCACATGGCAGCTTCATGGAAACAAAAATATGAGCAAAAGTGATTCGATCCTCCAGTGGAATAAGCTACTCTCACCTCTGCTGACTAATATTTGATTATCATATATGATTTTTGACAACTTGTCTACGCCCTTTTCACATATCTGTTCGAATATCATATATTGTTTTTCCATTTATTGAAAATATATATTTGATCTCTTTCCTATAAGATCAAAATCATAATGGACCTCTTTTTCTGTTTCATCGAACATTTCAATTATTTAAAAAGTCACTCGACTCTCAGTCGATAGACGATATAGTATAGCATGTCCATTTTTCACAAATAAAAACGTTTAATTTGTTGCCTGCTCTTTCATTTCATTGTATCAATCATATAAATAAATTACAAATCATTGATTCCATTGTTTACTCAGTTTAATAAATAAGATCAAATTATTCAGCGAATGAAAGTGTTATTTTTTAACTTGAATCCAACTATGATTAACTTGATGATAACTGCGATTCCTCGAAAATATAATCTATATAGAAAGTTTGTAGTTCTTTAACAGTTTACTGGAAAATAGCAAACTCATCAATTATTGATGAGTTCGGAACAAAATCAAAATCGAGGTAGTGGTAGTGCCTACACACAATTATCGTTCAAAAAGGGTTTTGTAACGTTTGTAATATTCCATGATGATTCATGTATATATACCAATAAATACTATTGAATAATATTCTAAACACATATCATATAGATATTCCCATAGCATATACCAGACATATCTGGGATGGCATATATTTGGAATATTCCTTTGAGAGCAGATATATTTGATATATATCTGGCATATGCCTCGCATATTGCAATATCTTTTGGCTTAATGGCAGATTGGAGGAATATTCCGAGAATATAGGGTGCCGTCTGGGCAGAGCCTAAATTCACATTAATATTTTTCATAAACAACAATAATCTATGTCATCCTTGGAAAAACAATCACTAATTCCTAATATACAAAAAAATTATTGAAGTCTAAGAAATACAGGGTGGCCATTTGAAAACGAAACAGACGAGATTACAGACGAAATAAATTTTTTCGATAGAAATGCTCGGACAGGTCGATTTCTGTTTCGAGGGGGACAACTTAAGATGTAGGTTACAGACGCATTGCGCTTCAACCCTTGCTACTACAACCCTCACCCCCAATTTTTGAATAGGGAAAATGGGGTGAGTGATACCTCATTTGAAAGGTTTTTCACAAAAAAACACTACAAGTGCCATGAAAACACCACTTCAAATGCTTAGTCAAGAATATTTCGAAAACTAATGCATAAAATGAAAAAAAAAAATTTACTCTGCTGAAATCAGTATAAAAATACCTTTCAAATGAGGTATCACTCACTTTAACATAGTGAAAAATCAAAGGTGAAAAATAATTTCAGCACAATAACGATAGTAACATATACAAATATATAGAAAAACTCAAATGAAACTAAAAAAATCCACCGATTCACGTTTTGCATTGTTGCAGACTAATAGACGGATACATTGGTTGGCAACATTTGTGAATGTCTGGGGAAGATAATATTTTGGTGTTGGCATTACTGTCCTAATGTCAGATGTCACTGTCATGATGTGCCACATGCCAAATATCAATTTTCCAAAATGCAAATTGTCAATTATCTTAAATGCAAATTTTCATGGCCAATTATCCTTTGTTTAGTTGGATTACATGCAATTTTCCAGAGAACAATATCTTCCAGAAAAATCCATTTTCTAAACTAGAAGTTTTCGTTGGTATGAAATGACAACTGTCTTATTTTGGTCCAAAAAAAATTCCATTTTAGAAACACAAATTTTGAATGCATAAATGATGTGTAGGGTTTATTGTAAATCTGGTGCGATAAAATAAAGTGATTCTATCAATTGTGTTTATTGAAATAAAGGACTAACAAACATCACAATGGAAACTCTTGGAAATCGATTAGAAAATGATGCCAAAGCATATGTCAATGAGGAGTGAGTACTATTTTTGGAGTGTACTCATGCCACGATCTGTAAAAATTATAACTGTTCTAAAATGAGCAATTATTTCTGCGAGTACCATGCTCAAGAAGCACTCTCACACATGGAACTCATCACAAATGTAACGTCTCTCTTAGCGAATAGCCTCATTAGGCACTCTGTGTTTACAAGATAATAAATATAATAATGATTCTCGTTATTCTCCAAAGCTTTGCTAACAAATATAAAAGAACATGTCAACAAAAGGAAAAACTAACTCTTCATAGTATAATTTCAAGAATTTGCCATAAAATCAAAATAATCACTGATCCAGTAGGGCTTTCTCAACAAAGTAAATGTCATGGTAAATATGCAAAAGACTCTAACTTAACTGATGAAGCAAATACCGAGAATTCATGTTCATTGTACAGGGTTATTCACGAATATGGCTCTATAGAATATTTCCAGGGAAGACACAAGATTCAGGATTGAAATTCTAAATGTGAGCTTCAAGTAAAAAGACGACTTCTAGGGAGACCCATTTTTTATTGCATAAATAGATTCTCCATTGAATTCCGAGTCTTTTCGATTAAAAAAGTTTGAATTTTCCTGACAAAATTCTCTTTAAATGAGGAAATACGAAAAAAAATCTCAAAATGAAACTCTGTTGAAATACAGACAACTTCGAGGTTTTTTCATTAAAAATTCTCATTTTTGAGAATCTCCGAGAAGTAAGGCTGATGCTTCTTTTCCGAGTTGTCTGTACTTCCACAGACTTCAATTTTGAGATTTTTTTTTCGTATTTCCTCATTTAAAGAAAATTTTCTCGGGAAAATTCGAACTTTTGGAATAAAAAAAAAATCTGAATACAATAGAGAATCTATTTATGCAATAAAAAATGGGTCTTACCATTTGAAAAACGAAAGTTGATGACACTTCCGGAAAAACCGGAAGTCCTAGAAACTCAGCTGAAAAAACCCTTATCTCACCTGTGAAAAAAATTACTAAAAACATTAAATATCAGGAAAATCTTGAAAGACATCAGTGTGATCTAAGAGAACATCTTCATGTTATCCGTTGATGGGCTCAGATAAAACGATTATTCACAAAAGGTCTCGCAATTCTTAATCTTAAAAAGAAAAAAAACCAAAGCAGAAAAAAATTCAACTATTTAGAATGAATTAAAATATATTCAAATTAACCACCCATTTCAGAAATGCATTTGTTACTTCATGTATAGCCTCGAAACATCTTGAAATTTATAAATGAGACAACCATTCATGAGATGCTCTATAGTCTCCTCATTTTCCCCACACTCACAACTAGGGCTCTCAACCGAATGCCATCGGAAGAGCATGCTGTTGCATCGTCCATGGCCTGTTCTAACATGAATTAAAACAGACCATATTCTCCTGGGAACGTCGAACCAGGAACTCTGATGGAAGGATCAGTAACAAAATCTTTATTGACAAAATTGAATTCATTATTGTAACTGATGAAACAACAAGAATTAAGGATGAAATGTTTTCAGCATATTCATTTAATCCTCTTTTTGACAATGCATTAATCAAATCGAGAAAGAAATATGCAAATTTTTATTGAATATAGAAACATACTGTGTAATGAAATGATCTTAAATTATTCGATCAGACGATATAATATTGACTTATTTATCATTATTGCACCACGATAACCTTTCAAATGAATTAAAATTCTATTTTAGATTGATGAAAAAAAATTTGTTTCAGAGCTCCAGTTTCACTCGATGATGAAAGTTGTGAAACTGATATGGTCAAAAAGGAAGATGTCGATATTGCTGAACAATTCATGGATGGGAATCGACTTTACGATAGGACAGAATTCATATTGAAAGTTGAAAACAAAGACAACAATGAGGAAATCAGTTTTTCCTCAATCTCCGAAGAAAATTCTGCAACAAACGAAGCAAATTCACAGCAACACCAATGCGAAGTTTGCGAGATAGTCCTAAAGAGCAAATACAACCTCAGGAACCACATCAAATCAGTCCATTTGAAGTTGAAACAACACAAGTGTCATCTGTGCGAGTACTCTACAAACCAAAAATCTTACCTCAAATCGCACATAAATACCGTTCATTTGAATTTGAAACCGTTCAAGTGTCTCTCATGCGATTACACTGCCAGTCACAAGGTGAATATCGAGGCGCACATAATGTCTGTCCATTTGAAAATAAAAAAACACAAGTGTCATCTGTGCGACTTCGCTTGCAACTTGAAGGGAAATCTGAACAGACACGTGGAGACCTCTCACAACAGTTTCAAGGCGAATCAGTGTAACTCTTGCGATTACGCGACGAATCGAAAGGACGATCTTAAAGCTCACATCGATTCCGTCCATTTAAATTCGAAACAACACAAGTGTCATTTGTGCGATTTCGCTTCGGTCTCGAAGTTTCATCTCAAGTTGCATGTGGATTCGGTGCATTTGAATCTGAGGGAACACAAGTGTCACTTGTGCGAGTTTACCTCCAACAGTAAATCCTGGCTCCAGAGACACATTAATCAAGCTCACTTGAAAATAAACCAGTTACTATGTCATCTGTGCAATTATGTTACCTACAGTAAAAGTCACCTCAAAGCTCACATCGATTTGATCCATTTGAACATAAAGCGACACCAGTGCCATCTGTGCGACTACGCGACAAACTTGAAAAAGTCCCTGAAAACTCACATCAGTTCCATCCATTTGAATCTGAAGGAACACGAGTGTCATTTGTGCGAGTTTGCGACCAATTCGAGAAGTAACCTTAAGAAGCACGTAGATTGCGTTCACTTGAATTTGAGGAAGCACAAATGCGAAGCTTGCGATTATTCCTCGAATCGGAGGTACGAGGTTAAGAAACATTTTAAAAAGGTTCATTCGGATTTGGAGAATGGCTCCAGTGAAGATGTCGAAGACTGCAAGTGCCATTTATGTGATTTTGTGGCGAATTCGGAGAGAAATCTTGAAGAGCATGTAGATGGCGTTCATTCGAATCTGAGGTGACTCGAGTGGCATCTGTGTGAGTTTTGTGGTATTTCGAAAAGTCTACAAGTGTTTTGTCATTCGATGTATATTTACTTGAAACTGTGATATGGTTATTGAAAATCACTGTTACTGTTCTGATTTTGTCTAAAAGCGATTAGTATAGAATGCTGTGATGAACTGTTCTCATTTTATTTAAAGCGATTAATATGGAATTTGAACCTTTGAAGTTTTCTTTTGAATGTTAAAAAATATATTATATTTTGGTTCTATAAGGGAAGAAAAATTCTTTTTATGTCAGATGAAATCTCCAAGGATTTATATTGTCAAGCCTTCAAAATCCCTGTGAATCATATAGAAAGTTTTCCAAGATCTATTTTAGAATATTTCTCTGTTTCTGTATCGTAATGAGTTCATTACAGTACTGAAAATGGTGCTGTGATGAACTCATTACAGCATTATTGTCAGTTTTTCGATTTGTGGTTGTCAATTCTGATTTCGGATCCTATCAATTTTCAACAAACGTCAATTCAAATCCTGTAATCTGTCAATTTTCGTAACAGTCACACCAACTGCTAAGTTACAACACAAAAGTCACTAGAATATATATCATGAATTTTTCATTGAAGTTCGAGAAGATTTGATAGAATTTGACTGAAATAGAAAAAATATCATCTGATACTCGTGGCATAAAGCCACTATTCTCTTGTTCAGTATTGTTATTAGTTCATTGCAGTACGATCCTATCAATTTTCAAGAAACGTCAATTCAAATTCTGTAATCTGTCACTTTTCGCAAAAGTCATAAGGATTAATAATCTGAAATTATCATTGAATTTCGAGATAATTTCACAAAAGTTGACTGAAATAGAAGAAGAAGTCATATCATCTGAAACTCGTGGCATAAAGCCACTATTCTCTAGTTCAGTATTGTAATTAGTTCATTGCAGTACTAAAAATAGTCCTGTGATGAACTTATTACAGCATTGTTTTCAGTTATATTTTTCGTTATGTGGTTGTCAACACTGACTTCCGGTCCTATGAATTTTCAACAAACGTCAATTCAAATCCCGTAAACTGTCAATTTTCGTAACAAACACACCGACTGCTAAGATACAACACAAAAGTCACTGTAATATATTTCATGAATTTTTCATTAAAGTTCAAGAATATTTCACAAGACTTGACTGAAATAGATAAAATATCGTCTAATACTCTAGGCAAAAAGACACTATTCTCTATTTCAGTATTGTAACTAATTCATTGCAGTACTAAAAATAGTGCTGTAATGAACTTATTACAGCATTGTTTTCAGTTATATTTTTCGTTTTGTAGTTGTCAACACTGACTTCCGGTCCTATGAATTTTCAACAAACGTCAAGTTAAATCCCGTAATCTGTCAATTTTCGCAACAGTCACACCAACTGCAAAATAAAAAAGCCACCAGGATTAATAATCTGAATTTCGAGATTATTTCACAAAACTTGACTGAAATAGAAAAAGTATCATCTATTACTCGTGTCAGAAGGCCACTATTCTCTATTTCAGTATCGTAATGAGTTTATTACAGTAGGTACTAAAAGTATTGCCACTGTTTTCAGTTATATTTTTGGTTTTGTGGTTGTCAACCCTGACTTCCGATCCAATTTTCAACACACGTCAATCTGTCAATTTTCGTAACATTTATACCAACTGCCAAGACACAATACAAATTGTCACTAGGATCAAAATAATTTGAATTTTTCATTGAATTTCGAGAATGTTTCACAAAACTTGACTAATCAGGGAAACAGAACAGAAACAGAATATACTATTCTAATTTTATTTTTTTTAATATAATATTTTTGAAAAAGTTTCAGTTGAGGTTAGTGACTTGTACCACTCATATGATAAATTAAAGTATATACCCTGATTTTCCGGCTTTAAAATGATAATGTGGAAAAACTTTTTTTGAAATATATGTACACGTCAAGGACAAACCTTGTATGTATGTTAGTGAAAGTATTTTTGGAATTTTTTTTTTTTTGAGATAATGTTGATATATTACTTTATTATAAACTAAGTAAAATTATTTCTTTCAAAATACCCTAAAATCCTATCGTATAAACTGGTTAACCTCTTTCTTGAAATTATTATATTGCTTTATTTTCTCTAGCTATCAGGTAATGCGTGAAATTTGATTAAAAAAAACTATTATTCCATAATTCCTTTTTGATACTGACCGTCCAAGATCTGCAAGTACTGTAGAAGTTGAAGAGCTAATTTAAAAAATTATGATTATGAAAATTTTCAGTGCAATTGTAAGAATTTCAATGGAAGCAGGAATGAGTGGCCCTCTTGTCTGAAGAACGAAAAATTCTCTATCCATCCCATATTCAAGCGTGCAAGCTCTTAATCCTCATTTAACTTCTAATTTACTTCATTCTGATGAAGCTGTCTTTACCAAAAAATGGAAGTTTTTATTAAAAAAAATTGTACTACTACTATTCCTTCAAAATAGGATTAATCTTCATACATATGTTTAAGTAAAATGAACAAGTTTTCAATTTCATAACTTTTTATTCATCATCAAACACTGAAAATACAGTGAAAAATTTTTTTTTACATTAGGTGAATGTTCCACCTGGCATGTCAGTTTTCTATACAGAATTAATATAATTACAATTTGAACTTCCATATTCAAATCTTTCATACTGGAGGTACAAAACTAAAAGAGAGATTTTTTCAATATTGAAAACGAAACATTTTTGTGAAAGTTTTATCAGGGTTTTTTCTTCCAGACTCTGAAACAATAGGAAAGATCTTTCAAATAATAGGAGAAAAGCCCCTATGTGAAACTAAGCACTAATTTGTCAGGGACCAAATCTTTATGAGTATTCTTTTCTTAGTTTAATGAAATCTAGAAATTGTCTGACGTGAAGTCTGTTTTAGAACCCTCAGAAAATAATTTAATAGATATTGAAAACGGAATGTTTGCGATCCCATTTTTATAGAACTTTCTTTCTTAAAATTACTTAAGGAATCTTTCTTCTTTGTTTGTATCTCCAATTTATGATTACTCATATTTATAGACAACATTAAATCATTTCTTAAAAATTATACTTTCAGATAAAATGAAAGATTGTGCGACTCTTTGAATGAGTTTTGAAGTTTGAAACATGAAATTGGAAATGAAAATAAACTGAATCGAAGCTAATAGAATTTTAATGAAACGATTTCATATGTCTTTTAAGGTGGAATTTCTGGTTCGAAGCATACTCGCACAAATGGCACTGTGTCTTCCCAGAGTACCTTTATAACTCGTAGCATATTGTCAAGATGGCGGGGAGTGAAGACGAACTTGTCGAACGCTCCGTGAAGAAAGCGATTAAATTCGATAAAGAAGTTAATTATTGCGATCAATGTAATAAGAAAGTGAAAGAGTTTATGAAGTGTGGAAAATGTGGTGCCAAACTACATCCATCGTGCTGGAGTCAGGCTAATTCCAAGAAATCGGCGACATGTTATCATGTACCGGATCCTGAGACGAAATGCATTTCTGAGTCTGAGATTTCGGATATTGCGGAGGAGGGAGTTTCTGAATTGGAATATCTGAGATTGCAGGTGAAATTGCTGAATGAACTATTAAGGGAATCAAGAAGCAAAAATGAAATTCTTATGGAGAATAATCGTCTGCTACTTGAAAAGATTCAAGGTAAAAAGAGTTTTCCTAGAAAAACGATAGCAAAAAAGAGTAAACAAAATTTTAACAATATTGTTAATGAAGCGGCAGACGCAGTCAGCGCCGAAAATTCTGACAGAGTCTCGGAGGTTGCGCCTACAACCCATCGGAACTACTGGGCGAATGAAGTTTCGGAAGCATCGCAAACGTCAAGAGAAGTGTCAGAGTTATCTGTCATAACGCAATCACAACATAAACAAAGTGGAAAAGAAACTGAAATTGGCGATCAACAGTGGATAGAGGTACAAAGGAAGAGAACCAGGAGACAGAAACCGAGCATTATATGCACTGGACAAGTGAATAATGAGAAAATACATGGAGCCGTCAAAAAGAAATGGTTATATGTGGGTAGAATAGCTGGTACCGAGGTTACTGAAACTGACCTTAAGAAATTTATATTTGCAACGGTGAAGGAAGAATCTATTACGATTAAAAAACTACCAACAAAAGGTTCAAACTCTTCTTTCAGTGTAGGAACTCAAAGTGATGAGGTGCATCAGCAATTGCAAAATCCAAGCTTCTGGCCAGCTGGTGTGACAATACGAGAATTTAATTTCAGGAATTTTTTTCAAAGGGACATCAATGTGAACAAACTGAAACAGCAATCAACAGCTTCTCAGAGAAAAAACCAAATCTAAAATTAATTTTACAAAATGTACAGTCCTTAACCACTGCGATCAACAAACTGGAAATACTATTGTCAAGCTCAAATGCACATGTGGCAGCTATCACAGAACATTGGTTAGATCAGGAAGAACTTGCACTTTATAACCTTAATGGCTTCAACTTAGCTTCATATTTCTGCCGTTCTCGTGGAGAACACGGAGGGACAGCAATTTATTGTAGAGCTCCACTCAAGTTTTCCATAAGGTATGATCTTGTAGATTTGAGTATACCCCAAACTATTGAATGTTCTGCCATTCAGCTATATTCTTCCACAGGAGGAATTATCGTAATTTGCATTTACAGACCACCGTTGTCCGATTTCAATGTGTTTCTTGGAAGACTTAGATCAATGCTTATCAGAATCTGTGAAACTGGTGGCAGTTTCATAATTACTGGTGATTTTAATATAAACTTATTTTCTAATAGTCATGAAAAGGTTGAGTTCAGTGCCTTGCTTGAAACATTTGGCATTGACCTTCCAACGCCCCAGGTAACTCGTCCTATATCTGGTACTTGCTTAGATCTTATAATAACAAACATTAAAGGAAACTACCAAACTTCTGAGAATCATATTTCAGATCATTCGACTGTGATCTTTTCAATGGACCTTCTGAAACTTTCATGTGAAAGAGATATTTATAATGAAAGAAGAATATTCAACAACAATAGAGCTGATATTTTCATCAGTATGATTCAAGATGAGAGTTGGAATGACTTACTCGCAGACACTGATGATGTGAACACAGTCTGGGAAAAATTCTCAAATAGATACAGGGATATCTATTATCAATGCTTCCCCAAAATGAGAGTTAAGGTGAACACAAGAACTAGAAGATTTCCACCCTCGGATGAAATACTCCTTTTAAAAAAACAACTTGATAACCTGTTTCTCATTTCTAGTGTAAAGCCTGAATTTAAACCAGCATATTCAGAGGTGAAGAGAAAATATGATATGGCTATATCACGTGCAAAGAAAGATCAATTGAACAACTATATAACTAATTCTCCTAATAAATCTAAATCAGTATGGAAGATTATTAGGGAACTGTCTGGTTCTGAGGGGAAACAGCCCACACCCTCCTATAATGATCCATGTAAGTTGGCCAATGATTTCAATGAACTTTTCACTTCTGTATCATCTAATCATCAGCAGAATATTTCTATCAATACTGCCACTAGAATAAAAACGAAAAAACAAGGAAAGTCCTTCTTTGCTTTTGAGGTGACTCAAGATGAGGTGATTTCAGTAATAAGATCTCTAAAAAACTCAAACACCTCGGGACATGATGAAATTCCTATGAGGGTAATAAAACTAACTGCCCAGTATATTGCAGAACCTTTAGCTGTAATAATAAACAGAGCACTCATAGAAGGAATATTCCCAGAAGACCTCAAAATAGCAGTGGTAAGACCCATCTATAAGAAAGGAGACAAGGATCAACTGTCCAACTACCGCCCGATTTGTCTGCTGTCCTCTTTTTCTAAAGTTTTTGAGAAACTTATTGCCAACAGATTTACGAATTTTTTCAGAAAGTTTCAGGTTATAACACCTAGTCAACACGGATATACAATAAACAAGAATACTGAAACAGCTATTTTTGAACTTCTACAAACGGTGTTTGAAAATCTTGAGAAGGGTAATATTCCGCTAGCTCTATTCGTAGACCTATCTAAGGCTTTTGACTCTGTGGATCATGACATATTACTGAACATGTTAGAATGCTGTGGAATAAGAGATAAGCAACTCCAACTGATTAGAAGCTACATTCAGGGTAGAAAACAAAAGGTCTTGATCACTGTTGATGGAGTCTCTCACACTTCAGAAGAGATCAATACGGTACTTGGAATACCTCAGGGCAGCATTCTAAGTCCCCTCCTTTTCATTGTTTACGTGAATAGCTTATGTTGCAGTATACTGGAACTTGGGATACCATGTAAACCAGTTACCTATGTAGACGACAAAAATTTTGTGGTAGGAGCTGCAGATATGGACGAGTTGGTGAAATTTGCTAGACTTATTTTAAGTAAAGTCACAGACTGGTGTCAGGAATTCAAGTTGACAATGAATATCCAGAAGACAGATAGCATGATCTTCGACATTGGTAGAATAACCAGAGACTGCCCCAAGAAATTAAATTTTCAAGACACTGAAGTCATGATAAATAGTACTGTGAAATTTTTAGGAGTGATACTGGACAGGAATATGAATTGGCTTGCTCATATTGAATATATAAGAAAAAAGCTCAACTCAAACATCTATACCTTTCTGAGGCTAAGGAATCAAGTTGATCAAGACATACTGAAAGTCATTTATTTTTCAAACTTTCAGTCGGTGTTGTCGTATGGCATCATTTTCTGGGGAAATTCTCCCTTTATCAACCAAATTTTTGTTACCCAAAAGTGGGCTTTGAGAACAATATACAGACTGACCTACAGGCAATCCTGCCGGGGAGTATTCAGAAGAAATGGCATAATGACAGTCTATGGACTATTTATATACAGGTTGCTGCTATTCATCAGAAAACACCAGGGCTACTTCTCAACATGTGAGAACACGAATAATACAAGAAGACTGCATCCTTATATATATCCAATCCACCGAACAACTGCAATGGAGAAGACGGCATTATATAGTGCAATTAGATTATACAATGCCCTGCCCAGAAGATTCCGAAATGAGATAGGCTTTAATGCCTATAAGAAGTCCATTTTTAATTTCATTGTTCAATGTGAACCATACTGTATTACTGAATTTCTTCAATTTTGTAATACTTAAGTTTCATTTTCTTTGACTTGTTTCACTATTAATCATGGTTAACTGTGGTGTAATTGTTGAAACTAATAAATTCTATTTCTATTTCTATTTCTTGCTTGGTGGATTTTCTTATTTATTCTGGAACAGAATTCTGCAAATACATTGCACAATGAATTCTTCAGTTGGAACAAACCTGGATTATTTTGAATAAAGTCATACAGATTCTTATGAAAGGGTGAACATAGATCGTAATTGATACCTCACATATTATAAAATGCTCGTTGCTAACAGTTATTTCTGAATATCTCGAAAATGGTACATTTTAGGTATAGGGAACTCTTAAGAGACTCTACTTATTTCTTCCTCACAAATTGAAATGGGAGTGGAAAAAATACGGTTTCCATTTGGAAAAATCGAATTTCTGCCTTTTTTGAAATTAAAACTTTGACACTCTAACAGTTTTTCCTGAATATCTTGAAAATGGTACATTTTGGATATAGGGAACCCTCACAGAACTCAACCTATTTTTACCTCACAAATTGATATGTGAGTAAAAAAAACATGGTTTCTATTTGAAAAAATCGAGTTTTTGGCTTTTTTGAATTTAAACTTTGACACTCTCATATACTTCCCAGTATATCAAAACGTTATCTTATCTATAGAGTTATGTCATTAAACCATATCAAAAAACAGATCCAGGATTGTGCTTTGCTCTTTCATTGAATTCTCAGTGTTCTACAAGCCTCAATTTGTAAATTTTTTCCAGAATCAGTGAATAACTCGAAAACGACTCTAGATGGCTATAGGGAGTGAAACATGAAATCAATGTGGCATTCGAAGATCTATCCAAAAAAGTCATAATATACAGGGTGTTCCATTTGAAATAAGAAAGTTGATACCATTTCCGGTGAAAGCGGAAGTCATTGATATTTAAAAATATATTATAAATGAAAGTCTTCTTGGCTTTATATCTTCACACAAAATTTGGAAATGATTGAATTATTATTTCTTCATAAAATTCTAGTGGGCACTCCTGGTGGGACACCATGTATATCTCAGGTAAGGAAGTGAATGAAAGATCCCCAAAAAATATATATCCCGGGCATCAAGTAGAGCTTGCTGCTGACAAAAAATTTGATTCCAAAATGATCATCACTTTTTTTTTTAAATTAAATTATGGGTGTTCAAAGTTACCCTACGATCGGGGATACTTTGAACGACTATGAAGAAACCACGCGATTTCGATTCAACCTCCCTGAGAGAGTTTCTTCGAGCACCTCAATACTTAAAGTACTTGAAAAAAAATATATGGAATGGAAATATGTACATAATATACTAAAAATAATTTTTTTTACTAAACAGTATCAGGACTTCATTATCACAAAAAATGAATAAAAAAACCGAAGTTTTCCTGAAAAATAAAGTTGGCATAAACTGAATTAAACTAATATTTTGTAACAATAGAAAAAATAGGTATCAGAAAACAATGAATAGGACTGAACTATCTAGTTTCAACTTCTCAGATATCGGCGAAGATGATTTGCACTAAACAAGAGGGCTCCTTCCTTTTCTGCCTACCGTGGGGTCTTGCCGAGCTGTGAATAATTCGGTGATCGGTATAATTATTGCCAGGAAAACTCGAGCAAAGAAAAATTTTTCTCTCAATTTATTTCACCGGGAACTTTCAATGAGATTTCTGAAGCTGTACTATAAGTGGCATATTTTCCTGCTCCATTTTTTCTTTAGTAAGAGCGGAACATTTTCTACAAGAAAAAACCAAGTTAGTTTCAAACCTTGAGCTTAATTGAACACATTCAAAGTTTCCCCAAAAACCATGAGTTCTCTAAAAGTATAAATAGAACAAAATGTGTTGAAGTATTTGAAATTCCTTTGATATACTCTTGCAAGGATAATGTATTGTTGTTGCAGATATATTTTTCGAGCATGTAGTGCAAATACTTACGGTTACAGCAACAAATCCATATCGAACATGGATATTTTAGGATCGAAGTAACATGTCAGAATTGCTAACTCTCTGAACTTATTTTCATGTAAATGCTGTCGTGCCATTCTTGAATGTGTTACGAATTGAGTAGTGAAAACCAGATGTCGCTAAATCTATTGGTTTTTTCACCATAAGTTGATATAACAAAATTAAATTTTCGTTCAAAGTTACCCCATTTAATCGGAAGTGTTTTTTGATACCAGAAACAGTTTTCAAGTAAGAGAATTAGATTAGAGGAAGGGCATTAGGTCGTTCAACCTCTAATACACCTTGACCTAAAATTCCACTCTGCATCCCCATATTGTATACCAGGCAGGCTGAGATGTCTCAAAGTTCTTTAACAATTTTCTTGGGCCTACATCCACCACTTGTTAAAGCTCTAAGAACCTCGAGCCCTCTAGCAATTTATTCATTTTGGCATTATTCCTGTCGATTGGTAGAATGAGATAACCACATAAAAATAATACTTACCGATCACTAACAAAGGCGTTTCCTTTATTTTCAATTCTGTTTCCAACAGTTTCCATTACTTATGTTGTTTGATAATCCTTCTATTATCATAAAAACAAGGCATGAAATAACTTTCTTTCTTCACACCAGATTTACAACACACTCTTATCGTCGAACTCTTTCGCCTGGCTCTTACAACAGATTCTGTTTTAGAACATTTCTAAAATGTATTTTTGAACGAAAAAATAAATAATATGGCGACATCTGAGAGTGCACGGGAGCGAGATCTCCTAAGTATTGAATTGAATAAGTTGAATAAGAAGCTTATTGTGGATATTTTGGTTAATAAACGAGTGCCTGAGGAAGTTGCGAGTGAAGTGGTTAAACAATATTTCTCGGAACTTTTTAGTGTTGACAATTCTATTTTTACCCACGGAGATGAGAGTCATCAACTTCGATTATTGGAGTCACAGTCAGTCTCTCTCAAAAGTGAACTGAAGACGTTGTACAAACTCAATTATCATCTTGAACGTAGAATTTCAAATTTGGAAGACATAATATCATTATTGAAAAGTGGAAATTCTAATGTCGAATCTTCATCTGACAGAAATGTAAACAACAACATGCATAGTGAACAATATGTTCCACCGGTTCCACGAATAGATGATAAGTCACCGTCAGTGGCGGGGAAACCAGAGCGTGATTATGATACCCGTGTTCAGGTGCAAGAACATAATATTGACGGAACATGTCGCGAGGAAAGCAGTTCTGCGAGGGCAGGACGGGAATACAATAGAAAAGGTTCTCGAGTCACTGGGGTTTTTCCGGGGAATCCTTTGAACGTGCAATCTACATTGGCCGATAATGGTTCAAATAAAGTAAATTATGGTAAAAACAGGAATAAACGGAAGAAAATTATTGTGGGAACCGATCCGGACCATGTCAATTTTGCTGCAGACAGAAAGAAATGGATTTTTGTTTCTAAATACAAGACATCATACTCGAAAGAAGATTTGGATCAGTACCTAAGTACCTCATTTCCTAATGTCTCATTTTTAACGGAGAAGGTGCCCAACAAGGGTGACTTCAGTTCATTTAGAATCTGTGTTTCTGAAGATAACTTCCAATTGATGATGGATCCAAGTAAATGGCCAAAAGGAGTGGAAATCTCAAGATATTTTTTTCGTAGGGGATTCGAAGTTGATCGATAAGACTTTTAATATACTCAATTTGAATGTTCGTAGTGTACGTAATAAAGCCACCTACCTTGAGTTGTTTCTGAGTTCCAATTCATTTCCAGAAGTTGTTTGTTTGACGGAGACTTGGCTTTCCAAGCAGGAAGCATCCGTTTTCAATGTAGAAAATTACACAGTTGCAAATTATTTTTGTCGAAGTGAACTCAAGGGGGGTGGTGTAATGATTCTGGTTAGAAGTGATATTGCTTTTGAGCCGGAGTCAACAGATTGTTCATTCATCTGCGAGCAGTCTTTGAAGCGACAGCGGTTAAGGTCAGGATGAACGGTGGGCCCTTGCGTGTAAGTTGCATATACAGATCTCCTTGTTCAAACTCTGATGATTTTTGTAATTCGTTGGAGAGATATTTGGATAGAGTTCATTCCGGTGGTGGTGTTGCTTGTGGGGATTTCAATGTTGATTTTTCAACGGAGAGTAGTCATGTAAAAAATGTTGTTGATGCTTTTTCTGGTTTCGGCATGAGTATTTGTTTTCGTGACACATTTTCTCGTATACAGGGTGATTCGTCGACATTGATTGATAATATGTTTGCGAGTTCGGACGTTTCACCGTGCGAGGTGAGTAGTAAATCCAATAATATTTCGGATCATAATGCCCAGTTGTTGATGATACCTTTGGATTCCAATATTGAGCAGCAAGGGATGACTCGCAAGCGTACTTTTACGGAAGCTGAGGTGTCTGATTTTTGTACTCTGCTGGAGGGAGAGACATGGGGCAATATGATGGCAGCAGAATCTGTGGACGATAAGTATTCGGCCTTCTTCGACTGTTTTTGGTATGCTTTTAATAGAGCATTTCCTTTAAAAACGTTTAAAGATTCTTCTAATCGATTGAGAAGATCTTGGATCACACCTGATTTGATTCGGGAGGGTGAGGTTTTGCGGGACCTTCACAACTCTAACATACTAACGAAAAAGACTTATAATTTTTTTAAGAGACAGCATGAAAGAAGAATTTTAGAGGCAAGGACCCGTTCGAATGACAAATTCATTCAAGATGCGGAGGATAAGTCAAGGGCTGTATGGCAATTGATTCATGGCTTGGTTGGGAATAGCACTGGAAGAGGTGATATACCTGATGAGGTCGAGCTAGAGAACGGGAAGAGGGTAAATGGATTGGAGAATATAACAGCTGCCTTCGGCAGATACTTCAAGGATTCGGTGGATTTTATTTCGGTTGGTGCAAGTGATTTGAAGTTGCCGCGTGACTTCCCTTCGTTGTCCTCGAGTATGTTCTTGCGTGACGTAGATGAGGGTGAGGTCATTGACATTCTGCGGTCCCTCAAAAATAGAAAATCTTCTGGTGTGGATGGTGTGCCGTTATTTTTACTTAAGAAGGTTTCACGATGCTTGGCTGCTCCACTGGCTTACCTGATCAATCAGTCCTTCAAATGTGGGGTGTTTCCATCAAAGCTCAAGCTGGCGGCCGTCATTCCTGTTCACAAGAGAGGTAGCAAGGAAAAAGTTGAGAATTATAGACCCGTCTCATTGTTACCAGCTTTTTCTAGAATTTTTGAAAGAGCTTTTTATAACCGACTTATTTCTTTCGTGGTTGACTTCAACCTGATCAAATCGAGGCAGTTCGGTTTTCGGAAGGGCCTTTCTACAGTGGACGCTTTGCTTGCAGTTCTGGCGAGAATAGCAGAGGCCTGGGAGCGCGGTGATAAGTGTGCTGGGGTGTTCTTTGATATGTCTAGGGCATTTGACACGATAGTTCATACTCATCTTCTGAACAAACTTTATAGGCTTGGTATAAGAGGTCCAGCATGGCACTGGTTAAGATCATACCTAAGCGGAAGGCAGCAAGCGGTGCGGATAACGCGTGACGGTAGCCACGTGTATTCTGATTTTGAGACGATTGGCTGTGGAGTGCCTCAGGGGAGCATTCTGGGCCCCTTGCTTTTCCTTTTGTATATAGATGACATTGGTCTCACTTTCGGAGATGATGAGATGAGGATTCTGTATGCAGACGATCTGTCTTCCTTGTTGGGGGCTCTTGATGAGCGCTTGCTGTCAATGAGGTGTTGTGAATCGGCACGTGATATTTCTCGGTGGTGTTCTGACAATGGGTTGGTGTTAAACTCAAAGAAAACAAGATTTCTCCGTTTTTCTAGGAGGAGACCAGATTCAAGCTTGTTGGTTCGTGCAGGCGGTTTTACAGTCGAGCAGTCGGAGAGTGTTAGGTTTCTGGGAATCTTTCTGGATGATTCGTTGTCGTGGTCCTGTCATGTAGATTCTGTCGTGCAGAGACTTCAGGTGAGACTATATCAAATGAGAAATTTGAAGAGGGTTTGTTCATTGGCTACAAGAAGGTCTTTTTATTTTGCCTGTGTACAGTCGGTTATATCTTACGGACTGCTAGCCTGGGGAAACTCATCGCATGTCGAGAGGGTTTTAATCGCTCAGAAGCGGATACTTCGCGTGATGTTGGGTTTACCTTGGGATGAGCCTTGTAGATCTTATTTTGAGGGGGAAGGAATAATGAGCGTCACCAATTTATATGTTTTTCAAATGTCGTCGTACGTTAAGGAAAATATCTCGAAATATCAAAAATGTGCGGATGTAAATGCCTATAGTACCAGGAATTCTCACAAGTTGTATGCACCGTTTTGTCATTTGTCTGCAACTCAGAATTCGTTCAGAGCTATGTCCATTAGAATATTCAACGCCCTGCCAGATGAAATTGTTTCTGTTGGTGGCCTGCCTCGCTTCAGGAGATTGCTCAAAGATTTCCTTATGAGAAACTGTTTTTATAGTTTAAGGGAATTCTTTGCTGATAAGTGTGTTTGAAATTTTTTTTCGGTTTTTGTAACATGTGTTTTTTTTTCTATGTTTATGTATTCTGACAATATCCAATACCTGTTTTTTCAAGGTCTATGGAAATAAAATATATCTATCTATCTATCTATCTATCTAAAAGTGTCAGTTTCTATTGCGGAAAACTCAAAGAAAATTGTAATTTCAGATATGACATAAATTGACAAATGACAACTAATTTCGCCAACATAATTCGTGATTACTACCAACATTTTCGCTCAAAGAACCCTACGCCGCTTATAATCATAGACGATTTTTAATCTCTTTGCAGAATAGCCAGTAACCTCTTCCGCGGCCTACGATATTTAAGGGATTTTTCCTCGAGCTAACTACAACAGTGTAGGTAGTCAACTTCATGACGTCATGGTTATCTTCGTTCCCTGTGTGGTAAGTTATGGCGGATGAGTGCAAAGGAAAGTGTCAGTCCCTCTCTCTCTGTTTTCAAGTAACTACACAACAAACCAGATTGATCTATTGGTTTACTGGCGTAGTTAACTGTGACGTCATGGTTCTAACTACACCGCGAAGAAATTCGTGTAGTTAACTATGGTATGTTTTGGTTTGGTATGGTAAGCTCGAGGAAAAATCCCTTTAGATTTAGTAGGCCGTGGTCAATGAGATTTACCAAAACTTCTATGGTCAACGGTTATTTTGTTATTTGATTACACTATTTTTTATTTTTTTTTGTGTATATTATTTGATCATTCCCTTTGATAAAATCTTGTTTGGGAGTATTCCCTAAGTATATAAGTATTCTGTGATTTTTTTTTACTATTCACAATTTAGTTCAATCAAATTCCAATCACAATGGAAAATATTCAGCAAATTTGATCAAAAACCGATAGCCTGGAAGTGAGTGCGCTCAAATGTGTTCTATGCGAAAACTTTTTGTCTGTTCCACCAATTCTTTACAACGATTCATTGGGAAGCATTTGCGGAAGGGAAAGTTGTGCTAAGTTGTCAAAATCGAAAGGAACAAATTACCAACAGAGGGCTTATGAAGTACTAGCAAAATGTTTAAACTTTCCTTGTATGTATGAAAAAGATGGATGTCCAGAACAATTATGCTGGGATGAAATAGGAGAGCACGAAAAGATTTGTAAGTGGTGTGAAGTTATCCACGGTTTCCCCGTCCACGCTTTCTGACGTGTAGAGGGTCGCAGTTGGGATATGGGGAATTTGACGCGCAACGTTGCCAGACTTCTCAACATATACGAGGATCGATATTAACGCTTATTTGAGCATATTAGTCACTCTGATGAATAAAATGTTGGTGATTTTCGAATATTATCCTTAGATTTTATTTCAGATATATCTTTCGTGGTTATAATGTGAGTAAATGACTAAAAATTATATTTTCTTGTATTTCATTCTCGTCATGGGAGCGAAGAAATGGAATAACGTTTCAGATGCTATTTATGATTTTTTCCTACAGTTAAGCCCCAATCCTAAACAGATTGTGCCACTACCTCTAGAGACAACAGAAAAAACTGTAATTTTTGATAGATTTGTGCTTAAATCTCCGTTGATAAGGGACGATCGTTAAAAATCTTTTCACTATCATCATCTACCATGCTCAAAGATCAGAATTACGTTTTCAAAACAATTTGGTTCTCTTTCTGAAAGACAGGAAATGAAAAAAACTGTCATTTTGACATTTTTTTTCTTATATCTCCGTTGATAAGGGACGATCGTTAAAAATCTTTTCACTATCATGATCTACAATGCCCAGTGAATATAATTACGTTTTCAAAACAATTTGGTTCTCTTTCTGAAAGACAGGAAATGAAAAAAACTGTCATTTTGACACTTTTTTTCTTATATCTCCGTTGATAAGGGACGATCGTTAAAAATCTTTTCACTATCATGATCTAAAATGCCCAAAGAACATAATTACGTTTTCAAAACAATTTGGTTCTCTTTCTGAAAGACGGGAAATGAAAAAAACTGTCATTTTGACATTTTTTTTCTTATATCTCCGTTGATAAGGGACGATCGTTAAAAATCTTCTCACTATCATGATCTACAATGCCCAGAGAATATAATTACGTTTTCAAAACAATTTGGTTCTCTTTCTGAAAGACAGGAAATGAAAAAATCTGTCATTTTGACACTTTTTTTCTTATATCTCCGTTGATAAGGGACGATCGTTAAAAATCTTTTCACTATCATTATCTGCAATGCTCAGAGAATATAATTACGTTTTCGAAACAATTTGGTTCTCTTTCTGAAAGACAGGAAATGAAAAAAACTGTCATTTTGACATTTTTTTTCTTATATCTCCGTTGATAAGAGACGATCGTTAAAAAATCTTTTCACTATCATGATCTACAATGCCCAAAGAATATAATTACGTTTTCAAAACAATTTGGTTCTCTTTCTGAAAGACATGAAATGAAAAAAACTGTCATTTTGATATTTTTTTTCTTATATCTCCGTTGATAAGGGACGATCGTTAAAAATCTTTTCACTATCATGATCTACAATGCCCAAAGAATATAATTACGTTTTCAAAACAATTTGGTTCTCTTTCTGAAAGACATGAAATGAAAAAAACTGTCATTTTGATATTTTTTTTCTTATATCTCCGTTGATAAGGGACGATCGTTAAAAATCTTTTCACTATCATGATCTACAATGCCCAAAGAATATAATTACGTTTTCAAAACAATTTGGTTCTCTTTCTGAAAGACGGGAAATGAAAAAAACTGTCATTTTGACATTTTTTTTCTTATATCTCCGTTGATAAGGGACGATCGTTAAAAATCTTTTCACTATCATCATCTACCATGCTCAAAGATCAGAATTACGTTTTCAAAACAATTTGGTTCTCTTTCTGAAAGACAGGAAATGAAAAAAACTGTCATTTTGACATTTTTTTTCTTATATCTCCGTTGATAAGGGACGATCGTTAAAAATCTTTTCACTATCATGATCTACAATGCCCAGTGAATATAATTACGTTTTCAAAACAATTTGGTTCTCTTTCTGAAAGACAGGAAATGAAAAAAACTGTCATTTTGACATTTTTTTTCTTATATCTCCGTTGATAAGGGACGATCGTTAAAAATCTTTTCACTATCATTATCTGCAATGCTCAGAGAATATAATTACGTTTTCAAAACAATTTGGTTCTCTTTCTGAAAGACAGGAAATGAAAAAAACTGTCATTTTGACATTTTTTTTCTTATATCTCCGTTGATAAGGGACGATCGTTAAAAATCTTTTCACTATCATGATCTACAATGCCCAGAGAATATAATTACGTTTTCAAAACAATTTGGTTCTCTTTCTGAAAAACAGGAAATGAAAAAATCTGTCATTTTGACACTTTTTTTCTTATATCTCCGTTGATAAGGGACGATCGTTAAAAATCTTTTCACTACCATGATCTAAAATGCCCAAAGAACATAATTACGTTTTCAAAACAATTTGGTTCTCTTTCTGAAAGACGGAAAATGAAAAAAACTGTCATTTTGACATTTTTTTTCTTATATCTCCGTTGATAAGGGACGATCGTCAAAAATCTTTTCACTATCATGATCTACAATGCCCAGAGAATATAATTACGTTTTCAAAACAATTTGGTTCTCTTTCTGAAAGGCAGGAAATGAAAAAAACTGTCATTTTGACATTTTTTTTCTTATATCTCCGTTGATAAGGGACGATCGTCAAAAATCTTTTCACTATCATGATCTATAATGCCCAGAGAATATAATTACGTTTTCAAAACCATTTGGTTCTCTTTCTGAAAGACCGGAAATGAAAAAAAACTCTCATTTTGACATTTTTTTTCTTATATCTCCGTTGATAAGGGACGATCGTTAAAAATCTTTTCACTATCATTATCTGCAATGCTCAGAGAATATAATTACGTTTTCAAAACAATTTGGTTCTCTTTCTGAAAGACAGGAAATGAAAAAAACTGTCATTTTGACATTTTTTTTTCTTATATCTCCGTTGATAAGCGACGATCGTTAAAAATCTTTTCACTATCATGATCTACAATGCCCAAAGAATATAATTACGTTTTCTAAACAATTTGGTTCTCTTTCTGAAAGACGGGAAATGAAAAAAACTGTCATTTTGACATTTTTTTTCTTATATCTCCGTTGATAAGGGACGATCGTTAAAAATCTTTTCACTATCATTATCTAAAATGCCCAAAGAACATAATTACGTTTTCAAAACAATTTGGTTCTCTTTCTGAAAGACATGAAATGAAAAAAACTGTCATTTTGATATTTTTTTTCTTATATCTCCGTTGATAAGGGACGATCGTTAAAAATCTTTTCACTATCATGATCTACAATGCCCAAAGAATATAATTACGTTTTCAAAACAATTTGGTTCTCTTTCTGAAAGACGGGAAATGAAAAAAACTGTCATTTTGACATTTTTTTTCTTATATCTCCGTTGATAAGAGACGATCGTTAAAAATCTTCTCACTATCATTATCTAAAATGCCCAAAGAACATAATTACGTTTTCAAAACAATTTGGTTCTCTTTCTGAAAGACGGGAAATGAAAAAATCTGTCATTTTGACACTTTTTTTCTTATATCTCCGTTGATAAGGGACGATCGTTAAAAATCTTTTCACTATCATCATCTACCATGCTCAAAGATCAGAATTACGTTTTCAAAACAATTTGGTTCTCTTTCTGAAAGACAGGAAATGAAAAAAACTGTCATTTTGACATTTTTTTTCTTATATCTCCGTTGATAAGGGACGATCGTTAAAAATCTTTTCACTTTCATTATCTGCAATGCTCACAGAATATAATTACGTTTTCGAAACAATTTGGTTCTTCTTCTGAAAGACAGGAAATGAAAAAAACTGTCATTTTGACATTTTTTTTCTTATATCTCCGTTGATAAGGGACGATCGTTAAAAATCTTTTCACTATCATTATCTGCAATGCTCAGAGAATATAATTACGTTTTCGAAACAATTTGGTTCTCTTTCTGAACGACAGGAAATGAAAAAAACTGTCATTTTGACATTTTTTTCATTTTCCGTCTTTCAGAAAGAGAACCAAATTGTTTTGAAAACGTAATTATGTTCTTTGGGCATTTTAGATCATGATAGTGAAAAGATTTTTAACGATCGTCCCTTATCAACGGAGATATAAGAAAAAAAGTGTCAAAATGACAGATTTTTTCATTTCCTGTTTTTCAGAAAGAGAACCAAATTGTTTTGAAAACGTAATTATGTTCTTTGGGCATTTTAGATCATGATAGTGAAAAGATTTTTAACGATCGTCCCTTATCAACGGAGATATAAGAAAAAAAGTGTCAAAATGACAGATTTTTTCATTTCCTGTTTTTCAGAAAGAGAACCAAATTGTTTTGAAAACGTAATTATGTTCTTTGGGCATTTTAGATCATGATAGTGAAAAGATTTTTAACGATCGTCCCTTATCAACGGAGATATAAGAAAAAAAGTGTCAAAATGACAGATTTTTTCATTTCCTGTCTTTCAGAAAGAGAACCAAATTGTTTTGAAAACGTAATTATATTCTCTGAGCATTGCAGATAATGATAGTGAAAAGATTTTTAACGATCGTCGCTTATCAACGGAGATATAAGAAAAAAAATGTCAAAATGACAGTTTTTTTCATTTCCCGTCTTTCAGAAAGAGAACCAAATTGTTTTGAAAACGTAATTATATTCTTTGGGCATTGTAGATCATGATAGTGAAAAGATTTTTAACGATCGTCCCTTATCAACGGAGATATAAGAAAAAAAATGTCAAAATGACAGTTTTTTTCATTTCCTGTCTTTCAGAAAGAGAACCAAATTGTTTTGAAAACGTAATTATATTCTCTGAGCATTGCAGATAATGATAGTGAAAAGATTTTTAACGATCGTCCCTTATCAACGGAGATATAAGAAAAAAAATGTCAAAATGAGAGTTTTTTTCATTTCCGGTCTTTCAGAAAGAGAACCAAATTGTTTTGAAAACGTAATTATATTCTCTGGGCATTGTAGATCATGATAGTGAAAAGATTTTTGACGATCGTCCCTTATCAACGGAGATATAAGAAAAAAAATGTCAAAATGACAGTTTTTTTCATTTCCTGCCTTTCAGAAAGAGAACCAAATTGTTTTGAAAACGTAATTATATTCTCTGGGCATTGTAGATCATGATAGTGAAAAGATTTTTAACGATCGTCCCTTATCAACGGAGATATAAGAAAAAAAATGTCAAAATGACAGTTTTTTTCATTTCCTGTCTTTCAGAAAGAGAACCAAATTGTTTTGAAAGCGTAATTTTATTCTCTGGGCATTGTAGATCATGATAGTGAAAAGATTTTTGACGATCGTCCCTTATCAACGGAGATATAAGAAAAAAAATATCAAAATGACAGTTTTTTTCATTTTCCGTCTTTCAGAAAGAGAACCAAATTGTTTTGAAAACGTAATTATGTTCTTTGGGCATTTTAGATCATGATAGTGAAAAGATTTTTAACGATCGTCCCTTATCAACGGAGATATAAGAAAAAAAGTGTCAAAATGACAGATTTTTTCATTTCCTGTTTTTCAGAAAGAGAACCAAATTGTTTTGAAAACGTAGTTATATTCTCTGGGCATTGTAGATCATGATAGTGAAAAGATTTTTAACGATCGTCCCTTATCAACGGAGATATAAGAAAAAAATGTCAAAATGACAGTTTTTTTCATTTCCTGTCGTTCAGAAAGAGAACCAAATTGTTTTGAAAACGTAATTATGTTCTTTGGGCATTTTAGATCATGATAGTGAAAAGATTTTTAACGATCGTCCCTTATCAACGGAGATATAAGAAAAAAAATGTCAAAATGACAGTTTTTTTTCATTTTCCGTCTTTCAGAAAGAGAACCAAATTGTTTTGAAAACGTAATTATGTTCTTTGGGCATTTTAGATCATGATAGTGAAAAGATTTTTGACGATCGTCCCTTATCAACGGAGATATAAGAAAAAAAATGTCAAAATGACAGTTTTTTTCATTTTCCGTCTTTCAGAAAAAGAACCAAATTGTTTTGAAAACGTAGTTATATTCTCTGGGCATTGTAGATCATGATAGTGAAAAGATTTTTAACGATCGTCCCTTATCAACGGAGATATAAGAAAAAAAATGTCAAAATGACAGTTTTTTTCATTTTCCGTCTTTCAGAAAGAGAACCAAATTGTTTTGAAAACGTAATTATGTTCTTTGGGCATTTTAGATCATGATAGTGAAAAGATTTTTGACGATCGTCCCTTATCAACGGAGATATAAGAAAAAAAATGTCAAAATGACAGTTTTTTTCATTTTCCGTCTTTCAGAAAGAGAACCAAATTGTTTTGAAAACGTAATTATGTTCTTTGGGCATTGTAGATCATGATAGTGAAAAGATTTTTAACGATCGTCCCTTATCAACGGAGATATAAGAAAAAAAGTGTCAAAATGACAGATTTTTTCATTTCCTGTTTTTCAGAAAGAGAACCAAATTGTTTTGAAAACGTAGTTATATTCTCTGGGCATTGTAGATCATGATAGTGAAAAGATTTTTAACGATCGTCCCTTATCAACGGAGATATTAGAAAAAAAAATGTCAAAATGACAGTTTTTTTCATTTCCTGTCTTTCAGAAAGAGAACCAAATTGTTTTGAAAACGTAATTATATTCTCTGGGCATTGTAGATCATGATAGTGAAAAGATTTTTAACGATCGTCCCTTATCAACGGAGATATAAGAAAAAAAATGTCAAAATGACAGATTTTTTCATTTCCTGTCTTTCAGAAAGAGAACCAAATTGTTTTGAAAACGTAATTATATTCTCTGGGCATTGTAGATCATGATAGTGAAAAGATTTTTGACGATCGTCCCTTATCAACGGAGATATAAGAAAAAAAATGTCAAAATGACAGTTTTTTTCATTTTCCGTCTTTCAGAAAGAGAACCAAATTGTTTTGAAAACGTAATTATATTCACTGGGCATTGTAGATCATGATAAAGAAAAGATTTTTAACGATCGTCCCTTATCAACGGAGATATAAGAAAAAAAATGTCAAAATGACAGTTTTTTTCATTTCCTGTCTTTCAGAAAGAGAACCAAATTGTTTTGAAAGCGTAATTTTATTCTCTGGGCATTGTAGATCATGATAGTGAAAAGATTTTTGACGATCGTCCCTTATCAACGGAGATATAAGAAAAAAAATGTCAAAATGACAGTTTTTTTCATTTTCCGTCTTTCAGAAAGAGAACCAAATTGTTTTGAAAACGTAATTATGTTCTTTGGGCATTTTAGATCATGATAGTGAAAAGATTTTTAACGATCGTCCCTTATCAACGGAGATATAAGAAAAAAAGTGTCAAAATGACAGATTTTTTCATTTCCTGTTTTTCAGAAAGAGAACCAAATTGTTTTGAAAACGTAGTTATATTCTCTGGGCATTGTAGATCATGATAGTGAAAAGATTTTTAACGATCGTCCCTTATCAACGGAGATATTAGAAAAAAAATGTCAAAATGACAGTTTTTTTCATTTCCTGTCTTTCAGAAAGAGAACCAAATTGTTTTGAAAACGTAATTATATTCTCTGGGCATTGTAGATCATGATAGTGAAAAGATTTTCAACGATCGTCCCTTATCAACGGAGATATAAGAAAAAAAATGTCAAAATGACAGATTTTTTCATTTCCTGTCTTTCAGAAAGAGAACCAAATTGTTTTGAAAACGTAATTATATTCTCTGGGCATTGTAGATCATGATAGTGAAAAGATTTTTAACGATCGTCCCTTATCAACGGAGATATAAGAAAAAAAATGTCAAAATGACAGATTTTTTCATTTCCTGTCTTTCAGAAAGAGAACCAAATTGTTTTGAAAACGTAATTATATTCACTGGGCATTGTAGATCATGATAGTGAAAAGATTTTTAACGATCGTCCCTTATCAACGGAGATATAAGAAAAAAAGTGTCAAAATGACAGTTTTTTTCATTTCCTGTCGTTCAGAAAGAGAACCAAATTGTTTTGAAAACGTTATTATATTCTCTGGGCATTGTAGATAATGATAGTGAAAAGATTATTAACGATCGTCTCTTATCAACGGAGATATAAGAAGAAAAGTGTCAAAATGACATTTTTTTTCATTTCCTGTCTTTCAGAAAGAGAACCAAATTGTTTCGAAAACGTAATTATTTTCTCTGAGCATTGTAGATCATGATAGTGAAAAGATTTTTAACGATCGTCCCTTATCAACGGAGATATAAGAAAAAAAGTGTCAAAATGACAGATTTTTTCATTTCCTGTTTTTCAGAAAGAGAACCAAATTGTTTTGAAAACGTAGTTATATTCTCTGGGCATTGTAGATCATGATAGTGAAAAGATTTTTAACGATCGTCCCTTATCAACGGAGATATTAGAAAAAAAATGTCAAAATGACAGTTTTTTTCATTTCCTGTCTTTCAGAAAGAGAACCAAATTGTTTTGAAAACGTAATTATATTCTCTGGGCATTGTAGATCATGATAGTGAAAAGATTTTCAACGATCGTCCCTTATCAACGGAGATATAAGAAAAAAAATGTCAAAATGCTAGATTTTTTTCATTTCCTGTCTTTCAGAAAGAGAACCAAATTGTTTTGAAAACGTAATTATGTTCTTTGGGCATTTTAGATCATGATAGTGTAAAGATTTTTAACGATCGTCCCTTATCAACGGAGATATAAAAGAAGTGTCAAAATGACAGTTTTTTTCATTTCCTGTGTTTCAGAAAGAGAACAAAATTGTTTTGAAAACGTAATTATATTCACTGGGCATTGTAGATCATGATAGTGAAAAGATTTTCAACGATCGTCCCTTATCAACGGAGATATAAGAAAAAAAATGTCAAAATGCTAGATTTTTTCATTTCCTGTCTTTCAGAAAGAGAACCAAATTGTTTTGAAAACGTAATTATATTCTCTGAGCATTGCAGATAATGATAGTGAAAAGATTTTTAACGATCGTTCCTTATCAACGGAGATATAAGAAAAAAAATGTCAAAATGACAGTTTTTTTCATTTCCTGTCGTTCAGAAAGAGAACCAAATTGTTTTGAAAACGTAATTATATTCACTGGGCATTGTAGATCATGATAGTGAAAAGATTTTTAACGATCGTCCCTTATCAACGGAGATATAAGAAAAAAAAGTGTCAAAATGACAGTTTTTTTCATTTCCTGTCGTTCAGAAAGAGAACCAAATTGTTTTGAAAACGTTATTATATTCTCTGGGCATTGTAGATAATGATAGTGAAAAGATTATTAACGATCGTCTCTTATCAACGGAGATATAAGAAGAAAAGTGTCAAAATGACATTTTTTTTCATTTCCTGTCTTTCAGAAAGAGAACCAAATTGTTTCGAAAACGTAATTATTTTCTCTGAGCATTGTAGATCATGATAGTGAAAAGATTTTTAACGATCGTCCCTTATCAACGGAGATATAAGAAAAAAAATGTCAAAATGACAGTTTTTTTCATTTCCCGTCTTTCAGAAAGAGAACCAAATTGTTTTGAAAACGTAATTATGTTCTTTGGGCATTTTAGATCATGATAGTGAAAAGATTTTTCAACGATCGTCCCTTATCAACGGAGATATAAGAAAAAAAGTGTCAAAATGACAGTTTTTTTCATTTCCTGTCTTTCAGAAAGAGAACCAAATTGTTTTGAAAACGTAATTATCTTCACTGGGCATTGTAGATCATGATAGTGAAAAGATTTTTAACGATCGTCCCTTATCAACGGAGATATAAGAAAAAAAATGTCAAAATGACAGTTTTTTTCATTTCCTGTCGTTCAGAAAGAGAACCAAATTGTTTTGAAAAACGTAATTATATTCACTGGGCATTGTAGATCATGATAGTGAAAAGATTTTTAACGATCGTCCCTTATCAACGGAGATATAAGAAAAAAAATGTCAAAATGACAGTTTTTTTCATTTCCTGTCGTTCAGAAAGAGAACCAAATTGTTTTGAAAACGTAATTATGTTCTTTGGGCATTTTAGATCATGATAGTGTAAAGATTTTTAACGATCGTCCCTTATCAACGGAGATATAAAAAAAGTGTCAAAATGACAGTTTTTTTCATTTCCTGTGTTTCAGAAAGAGAACCAAATTGTTTTGAAAACGTAATTATATTCACTGGGCATTGTAGATCATGATAGTGAAAAGATTTTCAACGATCGTCCCTTATCAACGGAGATATAAGAAAAAAAGTGTCAAAATGACAGTTTTTTTCATTTCCTGTCTTTCAGAAAGAGAACCAAATTGTTTTGAAAACGTAATTATATTCTCCGGGCATTGTAGATCATGATAGTGAAAAGATTTTTAACGATCGTCCTTATCAACGGAGAGATAAGAAAAAAAGTGTCAAAATGACAGATTTTTTCATTTCCTGTCTTTCAGAAAGAGAACCAAATTGTTTTGAAAACGTAATTATGTTCTTTGGGCATTTTAGATCATGATAGTGAAAAGATTTTCAACGATCGTCCCTTATCAACGGAGATATAAGAAAAAAAGTGTCAAAATGACAGTTTTTTTCATTTCCTGTCGTTCAGAAAGAGAACCAAATTGTTTCGAAAACGTAATTATATTCACTGGGCATTGTAGATCATGATAGTGAAAAGATTTTTAAGATCGTCCCTTATCAACGGAGATATAAGAAGAAAAGTGTCAAAATGACATTTTTTTTCATTTCCTGTCTTTCAGAAAGAGAACCAAATTGTTTCGAAAACGTAATTATTTTCTCTGAGCATTGTAGATCATGATAGTGAAAAGATTTTTAACGATCGTCCCTTATCAACGGAGATATAAGAAAAAAAGTGTCAAAATGACAGATTTTTTCATTTCCTGTTTTTCAGAAAGAGAACCAAATTGTTTTGAAAACGTAGTTATATTCTCTGGGCATTGTAGATCATGATAGTGAAAAGATTTTTAACGATCGTCCCTTATCAACGGAGATATAAGAAAAAAAATGTCAAAATGACAGTTATTTTCCTTTCCTGTTTTTCAGAAAGAGAACCAAATTGTTTTGAAAAGTTAATTATGTTCTTTGGGCATTTTAGATCATGATAGTGAAAAGATTTTTAACGATCGTCCCTTATGAACGGAGATATAAGGAAAAAAGTGTCAAAATGACAGATTTTTTCATTTCCTGTCTTTCAGAAAGAGAACCAAATTGTTTTGAAAACGTTATTATATTCTCTGGGCATTGTAGATCATGATAGTGAAAAGATTTTTAACGATCGTCCCTTATCAACGGAGATATAAGAAAAAAAATGTCAAAATGACAGTTTTTTTCATTTTCCGTCTTTCAGAAAGAGAACCAAATTGTTTTGAAAACGTAATTATATTCTCTGAGCATTGCAGATAATGATAGTGAAAAGATTTTTAACGATCGTCCCTTATCAACGGAGATATAAGAAAAAAAATGTCAAAATGACAGATTTTTTCATTTCCTGTCTTTCAGAAAGAGAACCAAATTGTTTTGAAAACGTAATTCTGATCTTTGAGCATGGTAGATGATGATAGTGAAAAGATTTTTAACGATCGTCTCTTATCAACGGAGATTTAAGCACAAATCTACCAAAAATTACAGTTTTTTCTGTTGTCTCTAGAGGTAGTGGCACAATCTGTTTAGGATTGGGGCTTAACTGTAGGAAAAAATCATAAATAGCATCTGAAACGTTATTTCATTTCTTCGCTCCCATGACGAGAATGAAATACAAGAAAATATAATTTTTAGTCATTTACACACATTATAACCACGAAAGATATATCTGAAATGAAATCTAAGGATAATATTCGAAAATCACCAATATTTTATTCATCAGAGTGACTAATATGCTCAAAAAGGCGTTAATATCGCTCCTCGTATATGTTGAGAAGTCTGGCAACGTTGCGCGTCAAATTCCCCATATCCCAACTGCGACCCTCTCCACGTCAGAAAGCGTGGACGGGGAAACCGTGGATAACTTCACACCAATTAAAACTTTCGAATGACACTTTTCAGGTATTTCTGTACAATCCCTCAAGGGGAGTTTCATGTATTTAAGATTTTTTTTCTCGATTAATTTGGGTAGAAGATTGATAATTAAAGATTCCGGACATCCTTGATCCACGTAATCCCTTGATAATCTGGTAACCTCACTTTCTTCATTTTCTGTACTATCACAATCCATCCACTTCACTTCCTTTATTTGAGCTATAACCTCATCGTTGAAGCTAGTCTGGGGATTTTCTATAAGGGTTGATAATAGCGTCTAAATCCCCCCAGGGGGTCTGTTATTGAACAGGCACGGGTGTAGCGATCCCGGGGCCCCAACTGCAATCCCACCCTTCCTCTCATCCTTTCCCAAACTTTTCCTGAAATCCTAAGGTGTTGATCGTGCCGAGAGGATGTGTGGCCCTGCACTAGTGGGTTCCGAACGATCAAAAAGAAACTTCATGAAAATGTCAGGTAAAAACGAAATATTACCCCAGGTGGGTAGAGATTATATCTCACAATCCCACACCGATTTATCGGTCAGCCCCACGGATTCTGGGGGGGGCAATACACTGATATTGAATGAGGACTCAAATGGCATCAACGAAGCGAACGGCGTTGAGCCCCGTATCTCGCATACGGTTACCACCGCAAGAAATAGCTCTGCGAAGAGCAACTTCCAATTCAGCCTGGAAAAGGCGGACAACGTGCCCCGGTTCCTGGTGATTGGAAAAATTGACGGAACTAACTTCGACAGAGTTAGTCCATTTCAATTGTCAAAAATATTGTTTGGATTATTTGGAGATTTGAAAAGTGTTAAAAAAAATTAAAAATGGTTTATTAGTTGAAACCAATAGTGCTATCCAAGCTCAGAAAATTCTGAAAACGAAAAGAATCGGTGACTTCGATGTCAAAATCTGCCCTCATGAGAGACTCAACTTCTCGAGAGGTGTAATTAATCACAGAGATCTTCTGAATAGTACCGTAGAGGAAATACTTAGTGGACTAGAAAGCGAAGGAGTAATTGAGGTTCGACGCATCTACAGATGGGTTGATGGAATCAAGGTAGAAACTGCCAGCGTAATACTTACATTCGACAAGCCCAAATTGCCAGAAAAATTAAAGCCGCATTCTACTCTCTGGAAGTTCGTCCTTACATTCCCGCTCCACTGAAATGCTTCAACTGTCAAAAACTGGGACATACATCCAAAACTTGTACTGGTCAGAAAATTTGTGAGTGTGGTCAACTGCCTCATGAAGGAAAATGTTTAAATCTAATATGTGTCAACTGTCAGGGCTCACACTCGGCAAGATCGAAAGATTGTCCCAAACAAAAAGAAGAAAAGAACATACAGACAATTAAGGTTCTGGAGAATTTGAGTTATATTGAAGCGAAAAGAAAACATGAGTTGTCGAAACCCGGACTGAAAACTTATTCAGAAACAGTGAAGCAAAACAACTCTGCTCAACAACAAAACTTGAGGGAAATGATAAATGAAATTTTACCTCCGCTTATGACAACTATTGAAGAAATGATTAAAAAAGCCGTGAATGCAACACCACTTAACTCAACAGCAATGGGTCCTCCACTGAAGTTTCCTAAGAGCCCCTTCTTACGAAATGAATGTTTAGACTCAGACGCATCTTCAATTAAAACTGATAGTTGTGGACAAATTCTCAGAGATAAACGTAAAAAACCAAATGACCAAGAAACCGAATCAAATGAGTCAGAAACTAGTAGCACCTCTTTAACAAAAGAAGAAGGTAAAATAATTAAGAAAAAGAAAGCGTCCCCCAGGAGAACTCCTAAAAGGTGACGCAACAATTTTTAGATAATACTTATATTTTAATTGTTTGTTTATTCTTTTTCGTGTAACTTTTTATAAAATACTGAAGAACTTTATAACATTTCAAAATGACTACAATAGTGCAATGGAATGTTAACGGTTGTCAAATGAGATATCCGGAAATAAAAAGAATTACACGTGAGACTAATACCTCGTTGCTATGTTTGCAAGAAACCCACTTCCGGCCGGATGAAGAATTCAAATTAAGAGGTTTCGGTTGCCTTAGAAAAGATATTATACCGGACAAACGTGCAAGAGGACGAGTTGCCATTTTGATAAAGAACGATACACCTTACAACGAAATTTATCTGAATACCAACCTTCAGGCTGTATCTATCGAACTATTTGCTCCAATTAAACTTACTGTCTGCAATATTTACCTACCAGATGCAAATTACAGTGTCGAAGATATAAGAGCACTATTGAGACAATTGCCCCCACCCTTCCTACTGGTGGGGGATTTCAATTCTCACAATACACTTTGGGGTTCGAACAGAACTGATAACCGGGGAAGACATATCGAAGATATCATTGATGAATTCAATTTAGTAATTTTGAATAATGGGGAGGGAACTTATATCAACTCTAGGTCTAATTCAATGAGTGCAATCGACTTATCTATTTGCAGCTCAAGTTGCTCCCATCTCTTCAACTGGAGTACTCTAAAACACCTCTCTTCTGATCACTTACCAATCTCGATCGAGATTGCTGCCAGACACTCGCACTCCCGCCCATTGGATAGATGGAATATAAAACGTGCTGATTGGAAATTATTTCAGGAATGCATAACAGGCTTAGAATTGAAAGACTCTATTGAGGAATCCACAAACTCCATAACTGAAGCAATTATAAAAGCAGCTGATCTAAGCATTCCCAAATCCAACAGAAATACCCCAAAAGTTGCTATCCCATGGTGGAATAATGAAATTTCGACAGCAATAGGCATAAAGAAGAGACTCTTCAATAAATTTAAACGTCAGAGTACACTAGAAAACATGATCTTGTTCAAACAACAACGAGCAAAAGTGAGAAAACTGATCAGAGAGAGTAAGAAGAATTCATGGAATCAGTATGTGTCTACTATCACACAAAAAACTACACCCATGGAAATCTGGCGCAAAGTTAGATCTATAGAGGGAAAAACATTTCATCAAGTTTCTCCTATATTAAACGTGAATGGAAGCAACATTACAGATGAAAAAGAAATAGCAAATACTCTGGCGAATCATTTCCATTTGGTTAGTTCTTGCAGTAACTATGAACCGGAATTTTCAAACAAAAAACATATTCTAGAATGCGAACCCATAAATTGCAACGAGAGTCCAGTTTCTTACTATAACCTACCATTTACAATCGAAGAATTTAAAGAAGCCCTTTCTGGAGTAAGGAGTTGTTCCCCTGGAGTTGATACAGTCCACAATGAAATGATCCGTAACCTATCGGACACCGATAAGGTTACCATCTTGAGATTATTCAACAGGATATGGGAGGAAGGTCAATACCCGAAAGAATGGAGCAAGTCGATCATTATTCCAGTTCCAAAATCAGATAGAAACAGCAAAGAAGTTCAAAATTACCGACCCATTTCTTTGACCTCATGTTTTAGCAAACTCATGGAGAAAATGGTGAGTAACAGATTGACTTGGATACTGGAGGAAAAAAAGTTGTTGTCAAATCTTCAAATGGGATTTAGGAAGAGGAGATCCACAACCGACCACTTGATCTTGCTGGATTCAGCCTTACAGAAAAATTTTGCCGAGCGAAAACACCTCGTTCTTGTATCCTTCGATATTGAGAAAGCATACGATACAGCCTAGAGGTACGGAATCCTACGCACTCTATCGCAATGGAATATTAAAGGCAACATGTTGAAATTCATATCAAACTTCCTATGAAAACGAAAATTTGCCGTTAGAGTATTTCAAACGCTCTCAGATTGGTATGAACAAGAAAATGGAATCCCACAAGGCTCTACCTTGAGTGTTGTTCTGTTCTTAATTTCCGTAAATCCGATTGTGATGTCGATAAATGGTGGGGTCCGTGCAAGCTTATACGTTGATGACTTGACTGTTTTCTTCTCCGCAAAGACAATTTCAGAGATAGAAGAAACTATTCAACCAGTGATAAACAGAATTGTAGAAGCAGCGGCAGAGGTAGGTTTTCGTTTTTCAGCATCAAAATCCTCAGCCATCCACTTTTGTAGGCTAAGATCTCCCCACGACGATCCAAAACTTTTTATGAAGAATAACCCTATCCAAGTCCACGACCACATAAAAATCCTTGGTCTCACATTTGATCGCAAACACTATTGGAAAACACAAATCAACAACGTAGCTAACAGATGTAAAAATGCATTAAATATTATAAGATGCACAGTTGCTGTGCAACAGCTGATCGAAACAGACGTGTAGTGAGTAAAAACGCGTAAATCGAGTGTCAAAATTGAACCGGCAAGTTCTTACGACGCAGATAAATTTGAGGCATTCTGTCTCCCAAGAATGTCTCAACAAAGCGAGTCCTCAACGGACACGGGTCAGGAGGAATCAGAAAAAAAAGATTCCAATTTTAAGATCGTGACGAGAAACAAACGGAAGAAACGAACAAAAGGTCGAGAGGATCCGGCAAAAAAAGTTGACAACAAGAAATCGCCCGAGATAAGATTACAAGAACCACAGCTGCCAATAAATTCCGAAACAACACATGAAGCAAACGTCACCATGGAAACAGACACATCTGAAGTCAATAACCCCACAACCCAAACAACAACAAAACAATTACATTTCTACAAAACATATGAAAATCTGTTTCACATAACAGCTCTTCCCAACACAACAAGGCTTCAAATCGCTGACCAGTGGATGAAATTGTTTCCAAATGGGCGCGATATAATCACACAAACCACACAGGGATTTATCATTAAATCTAATAATTCCAAGGATAACCTCATAAAAGCGCTAAAACACATGAAGGAAACAAAACAAATCAACACAACTTCAACCAACACATCAACTCCAAATAAAACAAGAACGCACTTGGAATCCTTTTCAGCAGTGATTTCTCATGTAGAAATAGAAATAAAAGAAGAGGATATTAGTAAATTACTGATGACAAATCAAATCACACACCGATATTGTAAGAGAATAATCTCGAGAAAGACAAACCAACCATCCTTATTTATACGCATAATAACTAGTGAAGTACAATCATATGAGAGACTAATAAAAGAAGGAATATTCTTCAAATGCAGACACTATACTGCCAAACCTAGCTACCCACCTGATCCAATACCAATACCATGCGCAAAATGTTCACAATTTACGCATACAACGATCAAATGCAATTCACCAATAATATGCAGCAAATGTGGACAAGAACATAAAGAATCAGACTGTACAACAAGTTTACCTCCAAGATGTAGTGCATGTCAATCAACAGAACATGTAGCATGGTCTCTAAAATGCCCAAAAAGACCAGTTAAGCCCATAGAAGGTATTCCAAACATCAAGATAAGATCGATAAACAAAAAAACAGCTGATATGGATATTGAAAAAGTAGGAAAAAGCAGAATACACAGAGCTATTACAATACACGATCATATCATAGAAACATACATCAACAAAATCAACAAACCCAAGAACACGGAAAGACAACAACTGATTCAAAAACTCCAAAGACGCTTCATCGACAACTACAATATTAGCACGGTACCCACTTTTGTTGGCAACAGACTTTATATACTCATGATTGACCTTGAAAATGAAAACAAAACAGTAGATACAGAGCCAGCGGAGGGGGTGCAGTTATATGGTGACATTCATTCTTAAATTTTTGTATGCTAACATTAACAACTATATCAACAAAAAAGAACTGATTAGGCACTATCTAGAACATCATAATATAGACTGTACAATGTTTGTGGAAACTAAAACTAAAATAAACACAAACATCCAGTATAGGGATTGGAGAACACTGTACAAACATGGAAGCATATTAAATCAAAATAATAGAGGAGGTGCACTAGTGCAAGCTGCTAACAGAGTAAACATAGGTAAAAACAATCCACCCCACTTCAATAACCCATGGAACGATGTCCTGCATTTTACCGTACCCTTCAACAACGAAAAAATCCATATATTTCTAGTATACATTCATCATTCTAGCCAACTTGTTGAAGAAAATTTGTTAGTGAAAGCATCACAATATAAATATTGTATCATTCTAGGAGACTTCAATGTGAATATCCGAAGGAAAACTCAAATTAACAACTTCCTCAAAAATTCAGATTTCATCAGGATCAATACACCACCAACATTTCTAATGGAAAACAACCCAGACTCCACACCAGACTTGCTAATGTGTACGAGAAATATAAAAGACAATATCCAAAACGTAAGTCTAACTCCAGACTTAGGATCAGACCACCTTGGAATCGAATTTTCCATAGAAACAAAAAAGGAACCTGAAGAATACACTCAAGAAACCAAATCACTCTACGATAAATGTAACACTGAAGAAGTAAATAGAAGAATACTTGAATTGATTGATCCTCAGGCTGAAATCACTCCTGAATACATATCCTTTTTCCACAACATTCTATCAAAAATAATAATAGAGGAAACACCGACACTCAAAAAACAATATTTCAGTCAAACTCTACCTCCCTACATCATAAGGCTGATCAGATGGAAAAAGCAATTATATCGGGAATACCAGACTAACCAAGAACCAAGTCAGAAACAAAAAATTAATAAGCTGAACCGGGAAATTCATAACATGATCTTACAATTCAGATCCAATAAGTATCTGGAGGCCTGCAAAGAAATTGAAGATAAAGAAGGCAGGACATACTGGAGAACGATTAAAAAACTTTCCAAGTACACAACTCATCAACTCTCACATCCAATCCAAGTCAATGGTGAAACTCTTATCAAGGATAAAGACATTGCGGATGCTTTTGCAAAACACTTTGAAAAGCTGTATAGAAAATCCACAAACAAAGAATTCGATGAAGAACATAGAAAACAAATAGAGAATTGGTATCTACATGACCTACCCCACATACCACCAGATGATACAATTGAGCCCATATCAGAGGAAGAATATTATACGGCTCTTAACCATGGGAAGAACACAACACCGGGCTATGACAACATACCAAGAAAAATACTGAGAAAACTAGACCCTTCAGTTCACAATGTTATTATCAAAATTTATAACTATTGCCTCTCCCACTCCTTTTTCCAAATGAATGGAAAAAAGGCATTTTGATAACTATCCCTAAGACGAAGACAGATCATTCCAACATAGAGAATTACAGGCCTATAACACTTCTGCCAACATTAGGAAAAAATTTTGAGAAAATATTGGGGGAAAGAATCAGCAAAGAAACAGGAAAATATATACCAACATATCAATTCGGATTCAAAAAGAAAACTTCAACCATACATCCTTTAACCATACTCACCTCAAACTTTCAATGCAACAGAAAAATGGGAAATAAAACAGCGACATTATTTATGGACATTCAAAAAGCCTTTGACAGTGTCTGGCACGCCGGCCTGATTTTCAAACTTTTCCATCTAAAATGCCCCACATATCTGATAAAAATAATTGAAAATTTCCTCATAAACAGAAAGTTACAGGTACGAGTTAAAAACAAAGATTCAGAAGAAATTGCACCAGCACAAGGTCTACCACAAGGCTCGCCACTCTCTCCCCTGCTTTACAATCTATTCTGCGGCGACATGTACAGACAATTCAATGATAGGAACCAGAATATCAACAAACATGCATACATTCTTCAATTTGCTGACGACACAACTTTAATATCCCACCAAAAAACACTGAACGAATGTATGGAAGAACTACAGAAGTTAGCAGATGTCACGGTGGCGTGGATGAGGCGTTGGAGAATACAACCCAACCCTGCAAAATCCAAGCTCATTATTTTCAACCACAAAATCAACTTCAGTTCTCCCAAGATTAAACTTGGAAATGAAACAATTACACCAACAGATTCATGCAAATACTTGGGCATACGAATTGACCACAAGATGAACTTCAGGGCACACTTCAACCTGCAAAAGAAATCAGCAATCACAAGAGCTGGACACTTTAGATCTCTTACTTATAAAAATATGGGAATCAGCAGTAAAACAGCTAGTATGATCTACAAAATGATATGCAGACCTCTATTGGAGTACGGACTTCCAATATTTTCAAATGCAACTAAGACAGCCCTGAGTATGATTGAAGTAGCAGAAAGAACATGTCTACGAAAAATTACAAAACTAAGACATCCCAACAATCCACTCTATAACCCATCTAATCAACTTCTATACCGGATAACAGAAATAGAACCAATATTAGAAAGAATGCAAAAACTCTGCAAAAAATTCATCACAAACCGAAATAATATAAACGTGATTGAGCCATTGATACACCACTACAATGAAGAAACTACACCCAAGGCAAAGCTTCCAGCTTTGCCACTTCTCGAACATCTCAAATCTATAGAAGCATTGTAATATTTTAAATAAATTAAGTACATAAAATTGTTAGATGAAACTGTACATATATAACTGGCTGGAAGACTGCGGTCGATAGCCGTTTGATTGTAAGATCAATAAACTTAGTTTCTCTCTCTCTCTCTCTATCACTAATTTACAAACCATACATATGTATTTCTTATGGGATTATTCCAAACTATACATGTTTTCTTAAGGCAATATTTCGTCTCTAGAGTGAGTTTTGATTTTTGTATTCGCCAATAATAGACCATAAGATCGCTTGCTTTTAAACTAAAACAAAATAAACAAACCTGTGGGAATATATCAATTTATTTCCATCATATGATACTCTTTCTTTCTCAATGAAAACGGTTCACAGCAAAATCACACAATTGACACTTGTGTTGCCTCAAATTCAAATGTACCGAATCTATGTGGACCTTTAGGTTCACCTTTCGGTTCGAGGCAAATTCACAAAGGTGACATTTGTGTCCCTTTTCGTTCAGATGTACTGAATCCATGAGGGTTTCAAGGTGCGTCTTGTGACTCGAAGGGTACTCGCAGAAATCACACTTGTGTCGCTTCGAATCTAAATGAACGGTGTCTTGAGATGCGTTTTCCTATTCGAGGCATACTCGCACAAATGACACTTGTGTTCTTTTCAGGTTTGAATGAAAGGAATCGATGTGATTTTGAAGATTTACCTTTCGGTTCGAGGCAAATTCACAAAGGTGACATTTGTGTCCCTTTTCGTTCAGATGTACTGAATCCATGAGGGTTTGGAGATGTGACTTGTGACTCGAAGAGTACTCGCAGAAATCACACTTTCGTTGCTTCGAATCCAAATGAACGGTGTCTATATGGGTCTTGAGATGCGTTTTCCTATTCAAGGCATTCTCGCACAAATGACACTCGTGTTCTTTCAGGTTTAAATGAACGGAATCGATATGATTTAGAAGATTCACCTTTCGGTTCGAGGCAAAACTACACAGGTGGCATTTATGTTGCCTTTCGTGCGAATGAACTGAATCTATGTGCGCTCTGAGATTGGATTTGTTGTTCGAGGCAAATTCGCACATTTGGCATTTGTGTTGCTTCAAATTAAAATGACTGAATCTATGGGTAGTACATTTTTTCACTTCAGCTCCGAATGAACAGATCTTATATGTCTCTTGAGATTCTCCACTCGACTCGAAGCATACCCACACTCTCCACACTTGTGTCTCTTCAAATTCAAATGAACAGCGTCTATATGAGCCTCGAGGTACGCTTTACGGTTCGCAGCAAAATCACACAATTGACACTTGTGTTGCTTCAACTTCAAATGTACCGAATTAATATGCCCCTTGAGATGTTGCTTTTGATTCGAGGCATACTCGCACAAATGACACTTATGCTGCCTCGAATTCTCATGAACAGAATCTTGGTGCCTATCCAGATCTGTCTTATGATAAGAGGTATAATCACAAAAGTGGCACCTGTGCTGCTTCAACTTCAAATGGACCAAATCTACGTGCCTCTTGAGATTGTTCGACTGACTCGAGGAATACTCGCATAATTGACACTTGTGTTGCCTTGAATTTAAATGCACCGAATCTATGTGGGCCTTTAGGTTCACCTTTCGGTTCGAGGCAAATTCACAAAGGTGACATTTGTGTCCCTTTTCGTTCAGATGTACTGAATCGATGTGGGTTTCGAGATGTGACTTGTGACTCGAAGAGTACTCGCAGAATTCACACTTGTGTTGCTTTGAATCTAAATGTACTGTGTCTATATGAGTCTTGAGATGCGTTTTCCTATTCGAGGCATACTCGCACAAATGACACTTGTGTTCTTTCAGGTTTAAATGAACGGAATCGATATGATTTTGAAGATTTACCTTTCGGTTGGAGGCAAAACTGCACAGGTGGCATTTATGTTGCCTTTCGTTTGAATGAACTGAATCTATGTGTGCTCTGAGATTGGATTTGTCATTCGAGGCAAATTCGCACATTTGGCATTTGTGTTGCTTCAAATTTAAATGACTGAATCTATGGGTAGACAGATCCCATACGTCTCTTGAGATTCTCCACTCGACTCGAAGCATAAACACACTCTCCGCACTTGTGTCTCTTCAAATTCAAATGAACAGCGTCTACATGTGCCTCGAGGTACACTTTACGGTTCGCAGCAAAATCACACAATTGACACTTATGTTGCCGCAAATTTAAATGTACCGAATCTATGTGGGCCTTAAGGCCTTAAGGTTCACTTTTCGGTTCGAGGCAAATTCACAAAGGTGACATTTATGTCCCCCTTCGTTCAGATGTACTGAATCAATGTGGGTTTCGAGGTGCGTCTTGTGACTCGAAGGGTACTCGCAGAAATCACACTTGTGTTGCTTCGAATCTAAATGAACGGTGTCTATATGGGTCTTGAGAGGCGTTTTCCTATTCGAGGCATACTCGCACAAATGACACTTGTGTTCTTTCAGGTTTAGATGAACGGAATCGATATGATTTTGAATATTTACCTTTCGGTTCGAGGCAAAACTACACAGGTGGCATTTATGTTGCCTTTCGTTGGAATGAACTGAATCTATGTGCGCTCTGAGATTGGATTTGTCGTTCGAGGCAAATTCGCACATTTGGCATTTGTGTTGCTTCAAATTTAAATGACTGAATCTATGGGTAGTACATTTTTTTCACTTCAGCTCCGAATGAACAGATCCTATATGTCTCTTGAGATTCTCCACTCGACTCGAAGCATACCCACACTCTCCGCACTTGTGTCTCTTCAAATTCAAATGAACAGCGTCTATATGAGCCTCGAGGTACGCTTTACGGTTCGCAGCAAAATCACACAATTGACACTTGTGTTGCTTCAACTTCAAATGCACCGAATTAATATGCCCTTGAGATGCTGCTTTTGATTCGAGGCATACTCGCACAAATGACACTTATGCTGCCTCGAATTCTCATGAACAGAATCTTGGTGCCTCTCCAGATCCGTCTTATGATACGAGGTATAATCACAAAAGTGGCACCTGTGCTGCTTCAACTTCAAATGGACCAAATCTACGTGCCTCTTGAGATTGTTCGACTGACTTGAGGAATACTCGCATAATTGACACTTGTGTTGCCTCGAATTTAAATGCACCGAATCTATATGAGCCTTAAGGTTCACCTTTCGGTTCGAGGCAAATTCACAAAGGTGACATTTGTGTCCCTTTTCGTTCAGATGTATGAATCCATGAGGGTTTCGAGGTGCGTCTTGTGACTCGAAGAGTACTCGCAGAAATCACACTTGTGTCGCTTCGAATCCAAATGAACAGTGTCTATATGGGTCTTGAGATGCGTTTTCCTATTCGAGGCATACTCGCACAAATGACACTTGTGTTCTTTCAGGTTTTAATGAATGGAATCGATATGATTTTGAAGATTTATCTTTCGGATCGAAGGAAAACTACACAGGTGGCATTTATGTTGCTTTTCGTTGGAATGAACTGAATCTATGTGTGCTGTGAGATTGGATTTGTCGTTCGAGGCAAATTCGCACTTTTGGCATTTGTGTTCCTTCAAATTTAAATGAACTGCTTCAATAGGTAGTACAATTTTTTCACTTTAGCTCCGAATGAACAGACCCCATATGTCTCTTGAGATTCTCCACTCGACTCAAAGCATACCCACACTCACCGCACTTGTGTCTCTTCAAATTCAAATGAACAGCGTCTACATGTGCCTCGAGGTACGCTTTACGGTTCGCAGCAAAATCACACAATTGACACTTGTGTTGCCTCAAATTCAAATGTACCGAATTAATGTGCCCTTTCAGATGCTGCTTCTGGTTCGAGGCATACTCGCACAAATGACACTTATGCTGCCTCGAATTGGCATGAACAGAATCTTGGTGCCTCTCCAGATCCGTCTTATGATACGAGGTATAATCACAAAAGTGGCACCTGTGCTGCTTCAACTTCAAATGGACCAAATCTACGTGCCTCTTGAGATTGTTCGACTGACTCGAGGAATACTCGCATAATTGACACTTGTGTTGCCTCGAATTTAAATGCACCGAATCTATGTGGGCCTTCAGGTTCACCTTTCGGTTCGAGGCAAATTCACAAAGGTGACATTTGTGTCCCTTTTCGTTCAGATGTACTGAATCGATGTGGGTTTGGAGATGTGACTTGTGACTCGAAGAGTACTCGCAGAATTCACACTTGTGTTGCTTCGAATCTAAATGTACTGTGTCTATATGAGTCTTGAGATGCGTTTTCCTATTCGAGGCATACTCGCACAAATGACACTTGTGTTCTTTCAGGTTTAAATGAACGGAATCGATATGATTTTGAAGATTTACCTTTCGGTTGGAGGCAAAACTGCACAGGTGGCATTTATGTTGCCTTTCGTTTGAATGAACTGAATCTATGTGTGCTCTGAGATTGGATTTGTCGTTCGAGGCAAAATCGCACATTTGGCATTTGTGTTGCTTCAAATTCAAATGTACTGATTCCACGTGTTTTTTGAGGTTGACCTTTTGATTTGAAGAGTACCCGCACCATTCACACACATGTATCTTCAAATTTAAATGAACAGCATCTACGTGTCTCTTAAGATTGGATCTCTGGTTTGAAGAAAAATCACATGAATGACATTTGTATCGCTGTGAATTCGCGGGATTTTGTTTTAAGACAGGGGTTGAACCGGTTTCCTCGAAGTTACTACAGTTATCTTCAACTTTCATTGTGAATTCTGCCCTGTCGTAAACTTGATCTTTGTCGATGAAATGTTCGGCAATATCGACATCTTCAGTTTTGACCATGTCGTTGCTGCAACTTTCTTGAGCCCTGAAACACATTTCGATGAATCCTTTCGCAATGTCGATTTTATTATTATTCTTTCAATGTTTTCCCATCAATTCAACAGTTGACAGAATAGAAAACAGAGAAGAAGTGAAATAGGAATGACACTTACGAGTCCTTGATGGAAAATTCTGGTTTTTTTTCGAAGGATCCCTGTTCAACTCCAACAAAATCCATGTTTTTTGGTAAAAATATAATTGTGTTTACGAACTCTATCAGAATCAATTAAGAAAAAACAGATTTAAAATGAAAAAAATCAAAAATCACGGTGACATGATATCACTGATGACTTGGTATGTCAAAATGACCATAGAGTCAGAGACAAGATTGTCTCTGATAGAGTATAGAGTTGTATTTCTTTGTCATGATGTCTCTACTTCATCTCGAAGCCACCTAGCTGCCAAAATTTCAACCAGCTGGTTAGTGTTACTGGGTTTGAGATTACCATAGATATATATATTTCCATTAATCTATATCTATGGAGATTACACTGATTGTTCACGTATTTACATTTCCTACTGTTGTTGATGAGAGTTGAAAAGAGTTCTTTTTCTACTTCTCGTTGATTTATTTGGGTTTGAAAATGAGTGAAAAAGATACTTTTGTAAGTTTGAACGATTCCAACTACCGTTGAGGGCGCTGCGAGTTATAAACAATTACTTGTTTTCTAGGTTCGTTATTTCGCCACCAGCCTGGGTGGCGATAGGCGATTTGTTTTAAAATTTTCGAATGACAGCTGGATATTTAAATAATTTAAATAATTTGTGAAGGAAATAACTGGATTTTTAATTATTGGAGTGATTCAAAGACTTTTTGAGGTGGTGGTGTTTGTTTATGGATATTGAGTGAAGTGAATTTTGAGGTGAACCAATTCGTTTTTGCCATGAATGATGCACAGATTTTCAAATTACTTACAAGAAAAATTATTACGATCAAATGAATTATGTATTACACAATATTGGGTTTATTGAAAGGTAGTAGAACAAAAAAACAAAAGATTGGTAAATTATTAACTTTATTCTTTCTTCACTCCACCATTCGACGTTCTCGATGAATTTTTCACAAAATTGTGGAGTAACAATCTTTTTGTGAGCTTTTTCTGCATAATTCGTCAATAAATGCCACTACTTCCAAGTGGTATTCAATTGAAGCAGAATTATTCATACTACACACAGGTTCAACTAGGAATGAGTCTTTTGAATTTGGTTCCTGCGACTTCATTGTTTATACAAGTTTTTATTAATCATTTTTGAAGGTGTTCTGTTCAATGAAAATTTCCCACGAAATATGATTGAGAAGATTTTATTTTATTATTTTGATCATCTATTGCATGTTATTTGTGAAAATGAATAAGAGATTCTGAAATTCTTTCTAGTCTTTATCTGCGTTTAGGCAACAGGGAAATTGTTCAAATTTTTTATCACACAAAATGAAGATAACAATCAAACATGAATAGAATATTCATTTTCACATTTACCTATAAATATATTAGAAGAAAGAAATATCGATACCAGAAACACGGGAACAATGTAATTGCAAAGCCAAAGTGAACTAAAACAAAATGCTGACTAATATAGACAAAAAAAGTACTCGTTCCTTACTAGTCAGCGTTAGTTTTCTATTATCAAGGTATATCACCGAAACTAACCTAACAAAAATCATGTAGCATTCTACAATTTATAATTCTTGTCAATGATTTCAACTGCTTCTCATTGCAAAATTCCACATGGAATCACCACTGTTTACTTGAATCTACTTATTCTTCAATAATTCCTCTGAATTTTCATTTACAACAAATTGTAGGTTCGTCAGTGCATCAACAACAGACAGTTCATCTTTCATTAAATCATACATTTCCATTATTTTTTTTTTCAATTTCCTCATTATTTTCGAAATCGTGAGAATCAATGAATGACATCACTTTTGGTTGAGGAATTAAATGTTTTCCCTAAGTGAATTTTGTCTTTCTATCCTCAATTTGCGCTGTTCCATGGTAAGACTATTAATTTTTTTCTGTTGAATCTCTAGTAAATTTTAGGAAGAAACAGCAGTAGCCTTCAGCATTGTATAAAGAAACATATATTATACAAAATTCCTTCAGTTAGGGAGCTTTCATATCATATGCTATAATGTTGACCTGGAAAGATGAAAGAATCATTAAAAACATTTAAAAAAATCATTTATCTGTAGCAAGATAATCAAAATGAAGCAAACAAACTACCTTATTCATTATCATGTTCCTTCTTTGCGTAATTTCTGCAAAAAACGTTTTTTTCAGTCGTATACTAATATAACCTTTCTTTTTGAATTGAGGGAAATGTATATTCCTACTAATACTTTTCCTTGAGAAGCAATTGAGAACACAATAATTAGTGTTGTACACTCTTGGTGATAGTACTTTGCCATTCATTTCAATAATTTTTCCTATTCACATAGTCCAAAGATAGCTCTCAACCTAAAACTTGAAAAACTATCAAATATCGCTTGAACTGAATGTCACTGATATAAATACCTTCACCATTATTTTCCAACGGCAATTCTGCAATTCAGGAAAAAAAATTAAGACAAATATATCAAGAGAAGCAAAAATATTCTTGATTCTATCAATATCTACGTGTAAAATTTGTTTTTATTACTTGTTTTCAAGGTTCGATATTTATCCGCCAGGTGCCGTCTAGTTATTTGGAATCGCCAATCAGGAGTGAATTTTGTGATGGCAAAATTAGTTTCCTCAATTCGAAATAAGCAATCATTCGACAGTGACTAAAATTGATGTGATCATCCATTATGACCTTGCGGCGCCCTCACAAAACATTTCTTTCATTTTCAAATTAAAAAAGGATTTCTTTCTTATTTCTGACGAAAATGTTGGTAGTACAGAGCCTCAGGTTGGTAGAATTGACACTAGTTGTCATTGTCGACTTATAATTTCATTTTCTGTGATTCAGCCAGATAAAGGAAATAATATATTTGTTTTTGGAATATTTCTATTTGGTAAATAGTAATGATAATGAAAATTGGGTATTTATATTACTAAAATGCTTACTTCCTAAACTAGATTATCAAAAAACATAATGGAAACTGTTGAAAACCGATTAGAAAGTGAAGGAAACTCCAATGACAGGTGGGTCAAATTTCGTAAAAATTTTGGTAATCGAGGAATTCTTCGTTTCAGGGCTCAAGTTTCTAGAATAATCAAAAATGAAAACGTAGATATCGCTGAACAATTTATCGACAACGATCAAGTTTATGATAGAGCAGAATTCGTAGTGAAAGTTGAAGACAATCACAGTGACCTAGATAAAATTGATCAGGAGAATACTGTAAATTCGTGCGATTCAAGTGCTCCAAATCAAGAAACTCACCTCAAAAGACTCACAGATTCAGCTCGTTCAAAAGGAAAGCAACATGAGTGTCATATGTGCAATTTTGTTACAAATTGGAAAACAAATCTCAAAACGCACATTGATGCTATTCATTTAAATCTGAAACAACACAAGTGCCATTTTTGCGAGGTCGCTTTCAACCGAGACCAGCATCTTAAGCGACACATAGAGTCAGTTCATTTAAATTCGAAGCAACACAAGTGTGACTTGTGTGATTTTGCCTCGAACCAAAAATATCATCTCAAACTACACGTGAATTCAGTCCATTTGAACCTGAAGCAACACAAATGCGAACTATGTGAGTATGCCTCGAACACGAAGGTCAATCTCAAAGCCCATATGGATACCGTTCATTTCAATTTGTTGCAACACAAATGCGAGTTTTGTGACTTCATCACGTATCGCAAGACGCATCTTAATCGACATGTAGATTCCGTGCATTTAAACTTGAAGCATCATAAGTGTCATTTGTGCGAATATGCCTCGAATGAGAAAGCTCATCTTAAAGCACATATAGATTCAGTCCATTCGAATTTTGAACAATACAAGTGCCATTCTTGTGAGTATACCTCGAATTACGAACTGTACCTCAAAAACCATATAGATTCGGTGCATTTGAATTTGAAAAAACACAAATGTCACCTTTGTGACTTTGCCTCGAATAAGTCGTGCAATCTAAAGACTCATATCGACTCGGTTCATCTGAATTTGAAGCGATACAAGTGTCAATATTGTGATTTTTGTTCGAACCACAAGACTCATCTCATGAGGCACGTGGATTCTGTCCATTTGAACTTGAAGCAACACCAGTGTCACTTGTGCGAGTATGCCTCGAGTCAAAGATGTACCCTCAAGAAACATATAGATTCGGTTCATTCGAATTTGAAGAGACATAAGTGTCACTTGTGCGATTTTGCCTCGAACCAGAGATGTGACCTGAAAAAACATACGAAGGCTGTTCATTTGAAATTAAAACCGCATAAATGTCACTTGTGCGAGTATTCTTCGAACCAGAAACCTCACCTTAGAGCTCATATCGATTCGGTTCATTTAAATTTGAGGCCGCACAAGTGCCATTTGTGTGAATTTGTGTCGAATAGAAAATATTATTTAAAAAGACATATGGCTTCTGTTCATTCAGGTGTGGAAATAAAGTGATTGTAATATGTGTTATTTTGATTTTGTACCATTTATCTTGCGAGAAATTCTACATTGGTGCAACGAAAAGAAGTATTAATGGATAGATAGAAGTATTTTCTAAAACAAGTTGCAGAATAGGCTCCTATTTCAACAGGAATGCGTAATTAGAGTGTTTGAAATTACCTTCTGCAACTAGTATCAAACAATATTTTCTCTATTTCAGTCAAGTTTTGTGAAATGCTCTCGAAATTCATTGAAAAATTCAGATTATCTAGTGACTTTCGTATTGTATCTTGCCAGTTGGTGTGACTGTTACGAGAATTGACAGTTTTGAAAATTGAAAGGATCGAAAAAAAAAAGATTTGCCAACCAAAAAACTAAAAATATAACTGAAACGAATGAGTTTTGGAATTGCCTTCTACAACAAGTATTAATCGAAATATTTCTCTATTTCAGTCAAGTTTTGTGAAGTACTCTCGAAATTCGATGAAAAATTCAGATTATCTAGTGACTTTTGTATTGTATCTTGGCAGTTGGTGTGACTGTTAAAAAAATTGACAGTGTTTAAAATTGAAAGCATCGAAAGTCAAAATTACCATCCACAAAACTAAAAATATAACTGAAACGCGTCATTCCTTGAATTGAAACGAATAATCGACGATATTTTTTTTTTCAGTCAAGTTTTGTGGAATACTCTCGAAATTCAATGAAAATTTCAGAGAACCTAGTGACTTTTGTATCTTGGCAGTTGGTTTGAAAGGATCAAGTCAGAATTGCCAACCATAAAACTAGAAATATAACAGTGGCGTAGTGAGGGGGGGGCAAGGGGGGGCATCATGCCCCGGGCGCTACTCATACAGGGGCGCCAAATGGTAAGCAAATCAAAAAAATTGCTGGATTAAGTGGGAGTTACTGCAGCTAAACAAGACTCAATCGTTGTGACTTTGGAATAATTGAAAACATATGTTTGTTTTCGTCACGATGGAAAAATAAAAATTGCCGTGAAAAAAAACTGTCAAACGTGAATCTAAAACACAATGGGACGCCAGAATATAAGCGGTTAGGGATATTGTCGGTGAGCTAGGGAATATAGTAGAACTATTAGAAAAACTGACAGAAGATACCACTACAAGTGACAACAGAAATGAAGCTACAACTCAATTATAAAATAGACTTACTTTTAATTCCATAATTTTAGTTCATTTCTGATTTGAAGTCTTAAGGAGAATTGATCGTGTACAGCTCAGATTACAAAGTCCTGGATCTGGATTGAATTTTAGATAAGCGTTACATGATCTTGAATCGTTAGCGACTGAACTAGCCGAAATTCGGGACAAGCTCTGTAAAGGGGTCAATCTGTGCAAAATGGGATATTGATAAACGTGTGATAAGACGCAGCAAAATACACAGAAGTTGGTTTTTCCTCCGAAAGTGGAATTTTTTGCGTTATGAAGGGCATTCTTGATCATCTCCAATAAGAAATAAGTTCACGATTGAGTGACCCTTATATCAAATTTGGATTTTTACTAGATATTAAAAATTTATAACAAGGATAATGCTGACAACGACCTTGAAGAAAATTGTGAAAATTTGGGTACTGTTTCAACGGAATGGAATTCTTCAACGAATTAGGTGATAGCAAAATGCAACTCCGCACTAGAAAAGAAATTAAATCTTGATCTCCTTTGGAATTTCTGAATTTTATAAGCTCGCATGGAGAAGATATTGTTCCAAACCTGATGAGAGTTGCACCTTCTCTCTCAGATTCAATTGCTAGCTGCAACGATCAATTAAAATTACTTCTGACATATCTACGATCAAAGATGGGACAAGATAGCCTAAGTGACTTGGCATTTTTAAGTGTGGAAAGAGAAATTATTGATGAATTTGATTCATCAAAAGCAAGGAAAATTCATACATAGAAATAAGGTATATTAAATATACCACTCGTATATTCTTATTATTATTAAATTTTTATCTCCTTGAATATAATGAATATTAACTTTTTTTGAAGTTTTAAAACTGCGTTTCTATCAATATTTCTTCATAAGTATATAAAACGAATGAATGAATGAAGTATATCTTGAAGTAATTCTAGATGGTCATATAAACATTTCAAAATCTATACTTGTTTTCTTTACTCCTTTTTTTTTGTCCAAAACTTAAAGCCTTGCTTGAGACTATGACTTTATTCATCTTACTTCATTCATTCGATAATTTGCCATTATGAATTTAGAAGGGGGGCGCTAAAAAGGATTTGTGCCCCGGGCGCGAATTAAGCTCGCTACGCCACTGAAATATAACTGAATCTCATGAGTGATGGAATTGACCATATTCGTTAGCTATCGGCATATACGTATGAACTCCTATACCGCTAGCATTGGCCGGTTTACCTGCATTCATTTGAAGCAGCGATCACGTGGTACAATTGTCCCCAGCTGTGCACTGCGCATGTGCGAAAACCCAACCTCAAATATTTCCAAATAGTTATATTCACTTGTCAAAGTCTGATGTCAGATGTAAAAAACGTAACCTCACTTTTTCTCTATTTGTCAAATTCTGAGTTTGCGCATGCGCAGATTGTTGTATGGGTCAACAGACATGGCAACTAGATTGCATCGATTTTATTTTCACGTTAGCAGTATAGGGTTTAATAGGTATTGGCGAATCCAACCACCGTTGAGGGCGCTGTAAATACTTGTTTTCTAGGTTCGAAATTTAGCCACCAGCCTGAGTGGCGCTAGGCGTTTTCTGTAAATTTTGAATGACAATGGGATATTTATATTATTTTGTGAAATAAATGAATAGAATCATTTTAAGAATGATTTAAAGGCTATTCAAGGTTGTGGCGTGTGTTAATGGATTTCTGATTGTACATTAAGTGTAGCGAATTCAGGAGTACAATTTGTTTTCACAACGAATAATGAAAAAATTGTATGCACAGATGTTTAAATTACTTGGTAAAACAATTATTTGGGTCAAATGAATATGTATTACACGTGAAATAACATGATTGGAAATATTTCCTATATTCATGAGATTCGTAAATGAATGGTACTACCTCCAAGTGATATCCAATTGAAGCAGAATCATTCGTGCTGCACACAGGTTCAGATGAATATGTTAAATTTGGAAACCTACGACTTCATTGTTATTAAAGTTTATCGAAATCATTTCTGAAAGTGAGTGATTCATTTTATGAAGATTAAAAACAACATTTGATTGATTTCTTTAATCATATTACAGAATGACTAAATGATTCTGAAATTTTTTATAGTCTTTATTTGTTGTCAAGTGGTTTTAAAATGGAAATTGTACACATTTTTCATCACACACTATTAACATAACAATCAAATATAGATAGAATATATGAAAAAGATTTAATGGACATAACCCTCTGAAACTATAATGAACCGTAGACAGCTGTTTCGGGCTTTCGGCCCTCATCAGTACGGTGAGAATTTGGAATTCGAAAACGCATAACGGAGTCAACACAAGGGAGCCAGCCCCACATTTTCCAGGTTATATAAATTAAATCTTTTCCATATATTTTACCGATCCCTCATTATTCATATCTTTCTCATATAGATAGAATGTTTGTTTACATCGGAAAATTTGCCAGAGATGATACTAAATAGTCAGGAGAGATGTATGTAACTGCAAAGTCAAAGTGAAACAACTAAAACAAAATGCTGACATAAATATACAATAACCCTTCAAAAATTCATACAATATTTAAAAAATTTTACTTGTTCGAAAACTTATTTATAGCCAAACCAGTGCACGAGTTCAATTCTTTGTCATTTTTAATGGCGTAAGCAAAATTTCATATCAAATCACCAGTGTTCACTTAAATCCCGTTGTCTTCAGATACTTTCTCTGCATTTTCAAATCTCACAGATTGCATGTTGAATAGAATAGCAGCAGATTGTTCCTCTTCACTCAAAACAGACATTACTGCAACATTTTTTTTCTTGATTTTCTCATCACTTTCAAAATCATGGAAATGATTACACTGAGTGAGGAATTATATGTTTATGCCTGAGAGTATTATTCCTGGATTCTCTCCTCAATATACATTGGGCCATACAAGCCTTATTCATTTCTTCTGAATATTGACGTGGCAAATTTTGAGAAGTAACAGCCGTAGCTTTAAGCTAGAAGCTTTCATTTGCTGAAATTTTGAGATAGCCTAAAAGGATATTTAAACCACTATGAAATATTCACAAAGTTCTTTACAACAGACCTATTGCAAGATTATCACTCTCATGAAAATGAAAGGAGAAAACAAACATTTTTTCCATCTCCAATTTTCTCACCCAAATTTCTCTTTTTTCTAATATATCAAGGGCATCAATAATTCATTCACTCATAATGAAAATATTATTCCACTAGCCAATATTATTCAAATAAATTTTTTTATTTCTGCTTAGCTTCAAGACAGCTTCTAACCTGAAATTTAACAGATGAATTTGAGAATAATCTTATGTTAACTATATAACCGTATAAATACCTTTCTATAGTTTCTCAGCATCAATTCTACTATTCAAAAAACCTAATAATTTCACCAATCTTCGTATATTAAACGAAAATATCACTAATTTATATTACAAAGCATGTATTTCGAACAGGATTACTCCAAAGTATACTTGTTTTCTTAGGGCGATATTTCGCCGCTAGGGGGAGTTTAGATTTTTGGATTCGCCAATATGGCTATCGGTTGCAGCTTTTTTAAGTGTTTTTGGGTTGGCGACATTGTGAGATTAATCATAATGACATTCATCGTAGTTGTCAATTGTCATTATTTGTTTACCTTTTTCAAAATTTGAATTTTGAAACGTTTCCAATCATCTATAGTAAACGGACATTTTTCAAAATATTTCATCAAACTAGTTAGGTTTCTCCTTGAATTTACTACAATCATTTAAAACAGATATCAACCATTTTCATTGATAAAACAAATATCTACAATTTTTAATAAAATGGATACTAGAAGGCTGTGAGTATATCTCGTGTAGATTCAACATGTCCGAGAGTACAATAGGTTCATGTTTTTTCGATTTTAGCAACCACAATGGTAGAAGTGGCTGGAGCACTGTCAAAGTTGTAGCTCTACCGGAGATTCCAAATTAAAATTTCATAGGTTTGTTTGAGTTTCATAGGTTCCCTAAAAACAAAATACTTGCTAAGAAATGGTAACATTTTCTAGGAATAGAGCAAGATGCTCATTCATTAATTTCCAGAGGAAGAGAATATGCGGTTTACATGTCACATTCCAAAATGAAATGAAGAGAACTAAAGTTCCTACACTATTCCTGAGGAAATCTACGATTTCTAGTAAGCACTAAATTTTTATTTACATCTGTTCACTCATTAGCATTATGTTCATTAGCAGGTCAAACAGAAATACCTTTCGAAGATGATACGAGCATTAGACGATATTTTCTATATTTCAGTCAAGTTTTGTGAAATACTCTCGAAATTCAATGAAAATGTTTTGTGAATTACTTTCGGAATTCAGCTTAGTGACTTTTCTATTACGAAATTTAACACATTACGGAATCTAAATTGTAGTGTGTTGAAAATTGATAGGATCCGAGGTCAGTATATACTGACTGCCACGAAACGAAAAATATAACTGAAAACAATGCTATAATGAGTTTAACATAGCACTACTTTCAGTACTGTAATGAACTCATTACGATACTGCTATAGAAAATTATACGTAAGTTACTCCAATTAATTGAATTTCCATTGAAATTATTAGGAGATTTCCATAAATATCGTTTAGTGATTTTTGCATTGAAAAATATTGATATGAATAAATACCATGAAGACTGTACTAGAATCAATTGTTCTAGCATAATTTTGTTTCACAAGATGTGGTAGAACCGTGGAGAAAGAATGAACGGATTCCACACAGAATCAGAGAGAAGAAAAACTAGTGTTCAGTGACCTAACCTTAACTCTAACATGCAAACCATAGACTAACCCCAAGCTACGTCAGTTTATCTTCGAGAATTTCTTAGCTGATGATTTGATTCCAATTTTGATTCAAAGAAACCCCATTTCAACTAACTTTTGCTGAGAAAATCGAAAATTCAGTTTATCCAGACAAATGGATTTGATTGGAGCTAAAGAGAATTTCGTGGAGAAAACCATTTCTCACTTTGACTCGTACGTATTTTTCACATTGTCTATCGAATCGTTTCGAATTTTTCCTGCCTATCTCATTCAGTTTGCTCCTTCACTCCCAAGTCAATGATATAGGAGCTCAGTGCTTTGATAGCAGATTAACTATCCGAGTGAATTGCTACATCGCACTTATGATAGTTTCTCTATTTGATTATAGGTCTCACATATATTCATTTTTGACTGAATAAATTCTCTATTTGTTTCAGCGTTCACATTTCAGAAGATGAAGATTGTTGTGAAATCGACAAGATTAAGATAGAAGATGTGGAGATTGTCCAACAGTTCATTGAGGGTGATCAAGTTCGCAACAGAGACGAGTTCTTGATAAAAATGGAACAGGTCGAGGAGAAAATGGTTCCTCCCTCCTTTGGAAACGAAAAACCAGTTGAAATAGACGAAAACTGTGACTTAAATCCAGAAGAACTCGGTCATAAACAAAATGTACTTTCTCGTTTGAAAGAGCATAAGTGTCATTTATGCGATTTCTCTTCGAAACTCAAACATAACCTCACGAAGCACATAAATTCCGTCCATTTGAATTTAAGGCAACACAAGTGTCATCTGTGTCAGTTCGTTTCGACCAGGAAAGATTATATTAAAAGACACGTACAAGCCGTTCATTTAAATTTGAAGCAACACAAGTGCCATCTGTGTGACTATGCATCCAACGAAAGAACATCCGTCAGAATGCACATAGAATCGGTCCACTGCAACTCGAAGAAATACTCGTGTGATCATTGCAGTTTCGTAACGAACCATAAAACTTCTCTAAGAAGACACGTAAATTCGATCCACCTAAAACTCAAGGAACACAAGTGCTATCTGTGCGAGTTTGCCGCCTTCAGAAAGTGCAATCTCGAGACTCACATAGATTCGGTCCATCTGAAATTGAAGGGTAACATTTGTGATTTTTGCGATTTCGCTGCAAACAGAAAGGAGGAGCTGAAAACACATGTAGCTTCCGTTCATTTGAATTTGAAGAGGTACGAGTGTCACAATTGTGGGTACACTTCCTACAGGAAGATCAATCTGAAGAGACACATAGAGTCTGTTCATTTGAATTTGAAACAACATAAGTGTCAGTTGTGTGAGTATTCATCGTATCGGAGACTAGATTTGAAACGACATGTTGAATCGGTTCACGTGGGAATTTCTAGAGTTAGGTAAGGGTACGGTAATTCCAGGGATGGGTCACTCTGAAAGTTCCTTCGGAACTTTAAAACTACGAGATCGAAAAGATATCACCGACCTCAATCTTAAAGAAAACACCGTAAAATGGTAAACAGATGGTTCCGGTACAAACTAGCCCAGAATCTTTATGTTGTATAGGAAAATGAACCTATACGAAGGAGTTTCTGGAGATGGAGAAAGTCAAAAAGGAAAAAAATTGGAGGATGGATCACTCTAAAAAGTTCCTTCGTATCTTTGCTTCGAAAATTCAGCCAAGTTCTAACCCTGTGCTTTTTTTCTCGGTGTTTAGGAAGGAAAAGAATGAAGCGGAAATATCTTGACACTTTCAGAGTTGAGGTGTTGAAACAAATAGAAAATATTTGTGGATTCTTTGAAACAAACGGGAAAGTTAATTTACTGAGAATATCAGATGTTCAATGAGATTTGATTATAAATTATTGGATCTATTTAGTACATGAAGAACTTTTATATGACCATCATTAACTCTTATGGTCAATTTGTGAATAATTTGAAAGTGTGAGATGCTATAATTAATAGACCACTTTTTATTTGTGTTTATTAATACTGTCCGTTTCCTTACTCATTAAATAATATACCCAATGTTGTGTTCGATTGAAATTCATTTACTTTTCAGACAGTTCGAAAATTAAATGCAAATTAATGCAATCATTGTTTTTGATTTTAGAAGAAATTTCGGCGTCTTAATATTTATAATAGAAGTGGAGGCTGCTTTGATAATAATCTACGAGTTTAAAATTCATAAAGAAGCAACGAAGTGGCAAATTTTTGAATAAACGAGTATAACACATTATTTTCTCTAATTTACTGAAATTTCATTGAAATTAATGGAATATTTCCATAAATTGCATTGCTACATGTTATTTAGCAAAACTGAAGAATTTTCTACATCATTCTAGATCATAAATAAATGCGTGACAAGATGCCAAAATGAAATGTACTGTTATGGTGGCTTGATGAACTTTTCTATTCGAATTGAATTTTGTTGAAATTTGTTTTAAACTACAAATTTTGATATATTTAAATTTTGAAATTTGCCAGGCTCCTCTTATCTCAATTGAGAGTTCCTAATAAATGTTACTGAAATTGAAAGATTTTAAATCTACAATTTTAAAAATAATATAATTAATTGAAAATCTCTTTACAGAAAACAAATATTAACTATTAAAAAATTGATTTCTAAATACTATTTTCTAAATACAATTGTCTAAAAACTACACTAAGAAAAGTTATCCTACTCTATGGTTTGACTATGATTTTCAATGAAGTTCAATTTTGAGGTTAAGTCAATTATTTCTTTCGTTATTAACACTTTTACTCACTGTTTTTCACTCTGTTCAAATAAAATTACACCGCTCCTTCCAAATTCTTCACACCAGCTCTGATTCTGCCAATCGCACTCTCCAATTGATATTCCTTTTTATATTTGGTAAAATGAACCTTCTGAATTATAACTTCTCTCTTGAATATGGATAACTTGATATATTCGATAATACTTCTATAATATTTGACTAATTCTCCTATAATTCTTATATGATATTTTTTATATTCCTCTCCAACGATCACTGCTCAAATCAATTCTCCATTCACTTTTTTCTACCGTTTCCTTGGTTTTTCTCCCCAAAAATATTCTATACAATCTTGATTTCTAATACTACATGCTAAATACAATTTCATAGAATCTATTTACATTTTTCTTATCTAAATCTTTCAATTTCAGCAATTAACAAACCAACGATAAATGGAAATGAACTGAGAATTTAGAAAATACCTACTACTGATACATGTAATGTTAACAATGAGAATTTTGAATTGAATTTTAATGAAATGAATACAATAAATTGAAGTTTTGAAACTTTTGAATTTTGATGCATGTATTTGTAATATATTTTTAACCAGGTAATGTATAAGGTATCCTTTTGAAGTAATTTTGAATGAAATATAAATATTGAATTCTATCATCGATTCCATAACAGTACTTTCTCATACGAAAGAGCATAAGTGTCATTAATGTAATTTCTCTTCGATTGAAAAACCCCATTTTCAATTTTCCATTATTGGCTTTCTGTTGAGAAATTTGATGACAGAGTCCGATGAAAGAACCACAGGATGTATTTTTCCCTATTTCTTTATTAATGATGATATTTCATTAAAACAACATAACGTCAAACTCTTTTGTCTGAATCCAAAACCTACCAGATCTTTCCATTTAAAATCTCAGTCCATAGAACATAATATAATAACATCCCCCCTCGATTAAAAATCTACTACTAGATTGAAATCGCTGTACATGAATCTTCAACACATTGAACAAACAAATAGATAAGCAAAGTTAACAAATATTCAAATTATTCCTCATAAAGTTATGTTTCTCTGAACTCAAAGATTTTGTAAAGATGTCAGCAACATTCTGTTCAGAGGATACATATTCTATAGAAATTATTTTGAATTAACAATATTCTTCAAAAAATGATGTTTTATGTCAATGTGTTTGGCACGTTTACTATTTTCGACAGTCTTTGCAATTTGAATCGCACCTTTATTGTCCATGTACAAAATACACGTCACATCACTATGTCCGTTTAGGTCACTATACAGTCCTTTTGCATAAATCAAGTCACAAGCACTACTCGCACCAGCAATATACTCTGCCTCTACTGTAGATAAGGCAACAGAGGTTTGTTTTCTTGAAAACCAGGCGACAGGACACCCATTGTAGAGAGTCACAGATCCTGACATACTCTTCCTGTCTTTCTGGCAGCCGGCCCAGTCTGCATCCGAGTAAGTTTCCAAGCAAGTTTCATCTGATTTCTTGAAACATAAGCCAATATCTCTCGTCCCTTTGAGATATCTCAACACTCTCTTTCCTTGCATCCAAAGGCTCTTCGTGGGTTTGTCCAGGTATTGACTTAAGTAAGACGTAGAAAATGCTATGTCTGGACGAGATGTTGTGGCAACGAACATGAGAGTTCCAATCAGCTGACGATATGGAATATTAGTCAGAATTGGTTCACTATCTTCGAGTTGATAACCTTTACTTAATGGTGTTGCAGTACTTTTACAGTCTGTCATATTGAATTTTCGGAGCATACCCTCTATTTGTCTCTTCTGTGTGATTTTGAGAGTATTATCTTCTTTCAATATTTCCATTCCAAGGAAAGTTTTAGGAAAACCGAAATCTTTCACATTAAATTCTTCCTTCAATTTCTTTACAATTGTATTTATATTTTCTTCTGGTCCAGTTAAAATGATGTCATCAACGTATATGAGCATCCATACTTTAATATCCTTTCCTATATATAAACATACATCATGTTCTGATCTTTTGAATCCCATTTGTTCTACAGAATTATTGAACCTTTTGTTCCAACACTTTGGACTTTCTCGAAGACCGTAAAGTCCTCTGTTTAATTTAAGAACTTTATTTCCTTCAACCTGTATACCTTCTGGCGGTTTAACATACACTTCTGATTCGAGGAATCCATTTAGAAAAGCTGTGGGTACATCCAGTTGCCTCAAGGCCCAATTCATTTCTACTGCGTAGGCCAGTAAAGTTCTCAAAGTAGACATTCTTGCTACAGGAGCATAGTTCTTTCCAAAGTCAGTATTTTCTTTCAACTGAAAACCTTTTACTACCAGTCTGGCTTTCTTCAATCCATTCTCCTTTGTTTTAAAGATCCATTTTGCTTCAATTGCGTTCTTATCTTTAGGTAATTCTGTTTCTGTCCATGTTTCCATTCTTCTCAAAGCATTCATCTCTGTATCTATAGCTTCTTTCCATCCCTTGTTGATAGCTTCTTTGTAATCTTGAGGATCTTCCACTTCATTCATGAGACAGTATGCTTCATGTAATTCGTATTCTGTTAAATAATTTGGCCTATTAACTTGTCTTCCACTTCTTGTACTTCTGATATTATCTTCCTCTCTTCTTTCTTCGTTTTGGTCATCATCCTCTGATTCATTTCCTTCGTTTTTATTTGCTTCATCTTCCTTTTTCCCTTCATCATCTTCTTTCTTCTTATCTTCTTCATTATTTTCAGTGAAATGTTTGTGATCATGACCATCTTCTTCAATTTCATTTGTAACTTCATATCTGTAATCCAGTTCATCAAATCTGATATCTCTTGTATATGTTACAGAATCAGTCGATGGATCCCAAACTTTATATCCATTTTTGGTATATCCAAGTAGTCTCACCTCCTTTGCTCTTGGATCCAGTTTATCAGGTCTAGGTAAAATTACCATCCATCCTTTACATCCAAAAGGTTTCAATTTATTAAGCATTAAATCATTGCCATATTCTTCAGCTGGAATTCTATAGTCGGTAGCACTTGTAGGGCTCCGATTAATCAAAAAAGTAGCTGTCAGAATAGCATGGCCCCAGAGCTTTCTAGGAAGATTTGATTCATCTAGAAGAGTTCGAGCTTTTTCTAATATTGTTCTATTCATTCGCTCACTCTTTCCATTCATTTGGGGACTATATGGCATTGAATATTCAATCGATATTCCTTTGTCCTTACAAAAATTCTTGAAATAACCAGATGAATATTCTCCTCCATTATCGCATCTAATTCGTTTCACCCTAATTGCCCTTCTCTGTCTTCAATGAATTTATGTATTCTATAATGTTGTCTGCTACTTCTGATTTATTTTTAAGTAAGTATGTTTTACAAAAGTGAGAATAATCATCGAGTATTACCTGAAAATATCTGTAGCCTTCTGAAGTTACTGTCCTCATTGGTCCCACTACATCTGAATGAATTAACTCTCCAATGGCGGTAGATTGTGGTCTTCTTATCTCTTTGAACGGTAACCTGGTACTTTTGTTTTTCATGCATGTGGCACACATTTTCTTACTATAAGGTAGGTTCATAATCCTCAAACCATTCCTATTAATGTGCCCCAATCTAAGATGCCATAGATCCTCTTTTTCTTGGTTTGTATAATTACATTCACTTTCACTAAATAAGTTTAATCTAAGAACATTTAATTTTCCTCTTCTTTCTCCTTTATATTCATTTTTATTCGATTTTATTATCAGCTGTCCTTCTTTGAATATTACTTCCTTGCCTTTATTTGTCAACTCACTCACCGATAAAAGGTTATGTGCAATACCATTTACTATCAGTGCATCTACTACAATTTGAGTTCCACCATATCTAGCCTTCAAATTTCCTCTTTTATATGCAATCAATTTATCTCCATTGGCAATTCTTATTTCTATAGGATTTTGTAGAACGGTCACATCTGTCATATACTTTATATATCTTTCTTGTATAAAGTTGTGTGTTGCTCCTGAATCCACCACAAAAATAATTTCATCATTATTAGGTACTTCCATACTTGTTGTGAGCGCTACAAACATTTCAGAATTATCAGCTTGTTCGCTCACCTGTGCTTTCGATGTCGACTTTCTTCCTCTGTAGTTCGGTCTTCTCTTGTTACCTCGATATTGACCTCTTCCTCTATTTTCTCCAATTTTTTCTCTGCACTGGTAAGCCTTATGTCCTTCTTTCCCACATTTGTAGCATGTAAAGAAAATTGTTGACTCTGTGTTCTCTCCTTTTTGTTTCAGTTTTAGCTCCGCATCTAGTAATCTTGATTTAGCAAATTCCATCGTTAGTTCTTTTTCATCACTCATTGTTTCCAATGTTGTAATTACAGTGTCATAACAGTCAGGCAGCGACAAGAAAAGATGTGTTAGTTTGTCAGCTTCTTCTAAGCGTGTTCCTGTAGATTCTAGTTCTGTTATCAAAGTATCAAATTTCATCATGAAAGATTGTAGGTCTTCATCTTTGCTGCATTTCAGTGCCAATAACTTTTTCCGCAGAAATAACTTATTGAATACACTTTTCCTCTCGAATACTCGTTCCAAAGCGCCAATCATTTCCATTGAAGTTTTGCACTTCTTTATTATATCCAGGTATTTGTCTGTCACACACTGCACTATAAGGGACTTCGCTTTAGCATCCTCTTCACTATTCAACGTCTTCTCAATGTTTAGTCCTCGTTCTTCCAGCAAAATCTTTACCCTAAACTTCCAATTCGAAAACGAGATTCCATCCTGCAGTTTTGGGAAAATGCACGACGAACTTGTCGACATTTTGCCTCACATCGACCAACCACGCTCTGCTGTTGAGAAATTTGATGACAGAGTCCGATGAAAGAACCACAGGATGTATTTTTCCCTATTTCTTTATTAATGATGATATTTCATTAAAACAACATAACGTCAAACTCTTTTGTCTGAATCCAAAACCTACCAGATCTTTCCATTTAAAATCTCAGTCCATAGAACATAATATAATAACACTTTCAACGTGAGATTCATCTCGAAACATTCAGCAAATCAAGATTCAATAGTTTTGATTGAAGAAAAATGCAGAAAATAATGAAACTGAAGGAACATAGAGAAAAATTTATTCAAATCTACAAAATGAATTGTCAATCAGTGAAAAAATAAAAAACAAAATTTAAGAGTATTTCTTCTTCTTAAACTCATTCTGGACATATAATACACAAGGTTATATACCATTTGCTGATTTAGCTATTTAATCTTCATTATTCTCTTCATTAACTAATGCTTCTTCATTTCTATGGTTTTCCAAAGGTTGTTCTTTGGCATCCTTATATTGTGCAACCCAAAATTTGGGATTATTATCCTTGAAAATCTATAATTCAAATTACCAATCAATTTCCTTCATAAATTTTATGTATATGCAAATGCTCACCTTACAAACAAGTTCAAGGATTCTGTACGAAATCGGGGTTGTTCTGATTTTGTAAAATACTGTTCAGGACTGTATCCAGATAATTGAGTTTGAGATGGTATTGTAAAAACATTTATTGACATCATTCACAATCATAAAATGAATAAGTCACCCGCATGAAGTTAATCTTGTAAAGAATACATTATTAAAGTCATCTATAAACTCAGAGTGATTTATCCAACTAAAAACAGAGGTAATCTAGAGAAGTTCAAAATGAGAGGTCAGATGAAGTCAGATCTAGACTTTGAGAGAGTTCCATTAATTCAAAATTAAACACAGAGTTTACAGTGATGATGCAAATGAAATTTATTGCGAGAGCCTCTTTATCTCATCAGAAAAACAAAAGGTTCAATAATGAATTGTTAGAGTAGACTGAGTTGTAATAAAATTGAGATTAGGCCTTAGAGGAGTACGTGTATTGAAAACTTAATAGTCTAAGTCTGGTCTTCATTGAGATCATTACAATATGAGAATATCATGGTTGAGAAATCAATAATTGTGATCTATAACGTAGTTCTGTAACGAGAAGGCTAATTAATCAATTGAGACAAAGTTTACAGTGACAAACTACTTTTAGCAAGCAGGGTTAGTGTTCATCAGAAAAATAAGAGTTACAATTGATAATTATGAGAATGACAATATGAGAGTACATTGTATGAGTGCACAAATCACCAACCCTATTGATTCGTCTGAAGCTGAAGGCTTGAGGTGCCACTTGATAAGTGTTTCCGATGAATGAACTTGAGAATTTCTTAGTTATAATGAGGAAGTCATACCAATTTAATCATGTGAGCAATATTTGAGGAGACTGCTCAAGGTGAAGCAGGGATTGAGACTGTCAATCAGGTTCAATGTGTGAATTACTTGATCGTTCAAATACTTCAGAGAAGTTCACTTGATTTTATTGAGAGAGAAGACTGATTCCATGATTCACCCTTCACGTTTGAGATCGTTCATTCATCTGAAACTCGAGAACAATGATTAGCAAGTGTAATGAGAAGTGCATAATTGAGAAATGAGATGATTACATTGAGATAATGAGGTGCACATGAGAATATAATGAATCAAAATTCATTACCACAAATAATGTTCATTTCTGGAGCAATCAATTATTATTTCCAATGTGAGAAGTCTAGAGAAATCTGAAAAATCATGAGAACAGCAAAATATATCAAAATATGTATCTTAGAGGAGTCAATTCCATTAGTTAAATGCAATAGAGATTTTCTGAGAATAAAGTGAGAGAGGATTACCAGTATTTTTATAGATTTTTATGATCTAAAACGTGGACACATTTTCAAACTTTATAAAAAGCAAGGAAAATAACATTAAATATGCATTAATGAGAGATGACTTTGAGAAAACCTCACTTACCTAATTGATTGCTTCCAAAAATGAACGAGATGTACAATTAATTTGCGAGGTGACTTTTTGAAAATTCTAATTTCACAAGAGAAGCACAAGAGAGGTCTGATCTTCAGAGAGATTCGATACAGAAAGGGTTGATTAATTGATACAATTAATAATGAGCATGAGTTGATCTGTCAACTGATTAGCACATAGAATTAGGTTAACTTGACTGTCCATAGAGATGAGAAATCGTCTTGACGTTTCGGTGCGTTCGGACCATAGGCGTAGTTGAGGATGACGTCTGAGGGGCTCAATTTTTAACAGATTCCCATTTTGGAAATTTCTTTTTCTGCCCTTTCTCCCCATGCATAAGAAATATCTTGAGATACTGCATCCTTTTCAATATTCAAAAAATGTTGTTTGGGAATTTATATATTCTTTAACATCGCCAAAAATTTCATGACGCGTCTCTGGATCAATCTTAGAAAAGAGTACAATGAGGCTGAAAGAGATATTCAACAATTATTTCAACAACACTTGTCAAACAACTTGATCTTGCCCACTTACCTTGGGTAACAGAATTTGCAGACATGTAGATGTGAATTAAAATAAGCAGCAATCAAATATTCTCTGCATCTTTTGGGACAGATAATTCATGTTCGGCAACATCTTCCTCAATATGAGGAAGGTTATTGCTGATAATATAGAACTTGGTACCACCATCACACAAAATCATTTTGAAACCATATACCTGAATAAAGAAAACGTTCAGACTATTACAAGTAAACGTTATTCACTGGTCACCTTCTCCAAGATACTAGAAACTGTTTCCGAAACACGATCAAAATTTCTACCCTCTGCTTCTTTGATATGTTTCTGACCCATTCTGTAAAGAATAAAACGAACAACTTCATTAGCTTGGTCATTTAGTTCATCCTCATTTATACTAGGTCCTCCTCTAGTGAAGCTTTCATCAATATTTGGCTGGGTACTCGAATATCTGATATTTTTCGCCTGAACGGAGGAAACTCCTTGACTAAGCGATCTTTTTTTTTGTTCCATGATCTCTTGATGAACTAAATATTCCAAGTTGAGGAAATAGTGGAAATGAAAACAGTTTGTATGAAGAATACGCCGCATTAGTGATGACGTCACAAATTTCTGTTCTATGGTCTGGGTTCCAAACAAACTTCATTTACAGGGGATTTAGTGAGGGCGAATAATTCTTTTGCGTTTGTAGAATATCTGAAAGTATTTTTGACTTGAAGAAACTTGTTGTGTGAATCGAATCATCATCCCAATTAGATCAAAGTGAGTATATTTGTTAATTAATTGTTTAATTTCGAATAACACGAGGAAATCTACTCGGATAGAGGTTATGTTATTTCAAGCAGTTTATTTGTACTTAATTATTTTATGTAACTTTAATGGTTTTTCTATTTATTAGATGGCCGAAAAGAGAGTTATATCTATGACAACAATATTTTCATTTTTCGAAGGAAATATGAATCTTTTTCAAAGAGGCGAAAACTCCTACTGTAGTAGAAATTTAGTTCGAGTTATATACGACTCAGAGGTACAGCCAACTCTTCTTAAAGGAGAGGTGAAAGCAAAAACAGATGCTATTCAATTGAGGTAAGATGTTATTCAGATCAATTTGCACAAAATGAGTATTAATAATTACTTTCAATTTCTCCATGATTGATTGCATTTCATTCAAGTATTATTTATGTGAAATTTTTTTTATAGATATCTCTAGACGTAGAACATGGTATTGTTGCTGCATCATGCTCATGTCCTAGAGGTCAGGCAAAATGCCATCATATGGCAGCAGTATGTATTTTTGGCCATCACAACATCTGTGTGACTGACAAAGCATGTACGTGAAATGCACCAAAAAGACAAGGCAGAAGACAAATCAACTCCAAATATATAATATATAATAAAATAAATATAATATAATGAATATAATATAATAAATAAATATATAATAATAAATATATATAATAATTTATCTCAATATGAAAATTTTTGAATGAAGGGATCCCCGTAAGCAACTGGCACAAGTTATTATCCTTCTCAATAACTCTATAACTGAACGCTGTTTGGGTAGCATTTTCTAGTTCAGCAATCCGCTTCTTCAAAAAATAATTCTCCGTCTGAAGTATTGCTATCGATGGAGATGTTGAGATGTCTGATGTCTGAATTTGATTTTTGCACTGTTCATCTGAAACTCTGTAAATGCAAGATTATTAGAACATGCTAGAAAAAAATATTTCAAATGCAAATATACCGTTCATCTGGATCCACCGATTCTGAAGTTACTGTGCAGGTAACCGTAACAGGTTTCCTCCTTCTTTCAGGAGAAGTGAAACGCATTCGTTTATTCGCATTGTGTGCGAATAATGTCGGTAGGTTTTCTTTTTTTCCATCAACAAAATGACATGAACACAAGCGTGCATGTTCTCCTGCCTCTATATCCTACCTGCAAAATCAAATGTAAAAATAAAGGGTTTCTTGTAAATGAATGAACCTACCTAACAAATTTTAACCGTTGACTTCGTAGCTTTGAATCCTTAGGAAACTTGAAAAATTTACACGATTCCTTTTCACTGTAATGTTTACAGTCAGGTGCCCAACACATGACCATCTGAAATAAAAGTATGAAATTCGTCAATTAAATGAAAATTTTCACATCTGAAATGATGTATGAAGATATGGATTTTCATACAAAATTCATTGATAATTTCTATAAAGCCTTCGATTAATAATGTAAATAGACTAAAAATCCATATTTTGAGGTTAGGATGTTATAATAAATATAAATTTTTTCGGCTTGTTATAAGTGTAAATGAAATATTATTGGTATCAAGATATAGCACTTTGCAACAATTATTCGAATACTTACTTTGAACCTCTTAATTTGATCAACTTAATAAAATATAGATCACAATATGCTAAAACACCCACTAAAATCGCTTTGTTTGGAACCCAGACCATAGAACAGAAATTTGTGACGTCACACTAATGCGGCGTATTTATACCACAACAAATTTGGTTAGTTACAGGTCTATGTTAGTTATCTCACAGATAACTAAAACCGATTTCAAGCGAATAACCTGGTCCTCATTGGTAATTACCAACTAGGACCAACTGCATTCAAGCGACTTCGGTCATTGTAGGTTATAATCATTTTACAAGGAATATCCCTGAAGACTATAACCGTAGATAACCGCAGGCAGGACCGTAGATAACCGCGGTCATTACTGGTTATTCGCTTGAAATCGGTTTAAGTAGAGTTATCTTTCAAAAAAGGGATTATAGGTTAATCTGCAAAAACAACGGGATCATAGATTGCTAAAATTTTAGGTTTGTTCCAACGGACTTGTTTCGTCACAGAATATCTATTGGCGTATCCAAAGTTCTAAACCCCTCTGGCGGCGAAATATCGCCCTAAGAAAACAAGTATACTATGGAGTAATCCCGTTCAAAATACATGGTTTGTAATATAAATCAGTGATATTTTCGTTTAATATACGAAGATTGGTGAAATTATTAGGTTTTCTGAATAGTAGAATTGATGCTGAGAAACTATCGAGAGGTATTTATACGAGAATTATAAGTTAACATAAGATTATTCTCAAATCCATGTATTGAAGCTGAGCAGATATGAAAAAATTCATTCGAATAATATTGGGTAGTGGAATAATATTTTCATTATGAGTGAATGAATTATAAACCTTGATATATTGAAAAAAGAGAAGCTTGAGTGAGAAGATTGAAGATGGGAATAATGTTTGTTTTCTCTCTTTTTTCAGATTGATAATCTTGCCTTAGGTCTGTTGTAAAGAATTTTGTGAATATTTCATAATACTTTATATATCTTCTCAGGTTCAAAATTTCAGCAAATGCAAGCTCCTGAGCTTAAAGCTACTGTTGAGACTTCTCGGAACTTGCAACGTAGTTATTATCCAGAAGAAATGAATGGGGCTTGTATGGCCCAACATAAATTGAGGAGATAATCCAGGAATAATACTCTTAGGGATAAACCTATAATTTCTCAATCAACAACTCAGTGTACTCATTTCCATGATTTTGAAAGTGGTGTGTAAATCAAAGAAAAAAATGCTGCAATATTGTCTGCTTTGAGTGAAGAAGAACAATCTGCTGTACATGTGCTATTCAAAATGTAATCTGTGAGATTTGAAAATGCAGAGGAAGTATCTGAAGACAATGGGACAAGTTGACAAGTGAACACTGGTGATTTGATGTGAAATTTTGCTAACGCAATTAAAAATAAGAAACAATTGAACTCCTTGACTGAATTTGCAAACAGTTGGTTTTTAAGTATTTTATAAATTTTCAAAGGTTTGTTCTATATATAAACTTTGATTTTTTTTTGTTTTTATGTTTCATCAACTAGGAATAGTAAAAAAAAAAAAAAGAAATATTTATGTCAGCATTTTGTTTTAGTCGTTTCACTTTGACTTGGCAATTACATACATTTCTTTTGACTTTTTGGTATCATCTCTGGCAAATTCTCCATTGTAAACAAATATTTTATCTATATTTGGTTGTTAGCTTAATATTGTGTGATGAAAGATATATACAATTTCAATTTTAAAATCACAAACAAAACACAAATAAAGACTGGAAACAATTTCAGAATCGTTTATTCATTTTGCAACATATGATTGAAGAAATGATTAAATGAAATGTTCTCAATTAAATTTTGTTCGTAATCTTCATGAAAGGGATCACCCACTTTCAAAAATGATTTGGGAACACTTTAATAAACAATGAAGTCGTATGTTTCGAAATTCAACAGATTCATCTGAACCTGTGTGCAGCACGAATGATTCTGCTTCAATTGGATGTCACTTCGAGGTAGTACCATTCATTTACGAATTCTGCAGAATCTCATGGATCTAGAAAATACTTCCAAATATATTATTCTACGTCATTTGGGTAATCCCAACAAGTGTAATACATATTCATTTGACCAAAATAATTGTTCTTATAAGTAATTTAAATATCTTTGCATACAATTTCTTCATCATTCGTGGTGAAAACGAGTAGTTCTTCTGAATTCGCCACACTTAATGTATAATCAGAAATGCATTAAAACACACTTTCATCTTAAAAGGCTTTTGAATCACTCTTAAAATGAAAATCTATTCATTTATTTCACAAAATGATTTAAATATCCCGTTGTCATTCAAAAATTTACAAAAACTTCCCTAGCGCCACTCAGGCTGGTGGCTAAATTTCGAACCTAGAAAACAAGTATTTACAGCGCCCTCAACGGTAGTTGGATTCGCCATATAGATAGATGAGCAGCTTTATTTCAAATCAATTTACAAAAGAAATCGAAAATGAAACAGTGTCAGGAAAATACATGACTTATATTATTTTGAATATTCAGCTAGTCCATAAGGCTCCAGATCGATTAATAGCTTAATGTTTTTATTTTGAATTGGTTATGATTTTCTATTATTTTTATATTTTCAAGTAATTTGTTGTATACTTTTATTTTAACGGAATCATTGAAGCAATTCTCTCTTGAAATGCGCGATAACAAACGCGCTTATCGAAGATACGCGATGAAGTGATGCAATGATGATCCGGAGGGTCACAGTGCACTTCCGTGATATTCCATACGTGATAAAAAACTGATAGCGACGGTGTCTCTAAATCACGGGAACGTGTGGCCACACCGTATTAGCGAATCCAACTACCGTTGAGGGCGCTGTAAATACTTATTTTCTAGGTTCGAAATTTAGCCACCAGCCTGAGTGGCGCTAGGGGCTTTTTTGTAAATTTTTGAATGACAACGGGATATTTATATCATTTTGTGAAATAAATGAATAGATTTTCATTTTAAGACTGATTCAAAGGCTTTTTAGATGGTAGTGTGTGTTAATGCATTTCTGATTGTACATTAAGTGTGGCGAATTCAGAAGAACAACTCTTTGTATGCAAAGATATTTAAATTACTTGTAAAAACAATTATTCTGGTCAAATGAATATGTATTACACTTGTTGGGATTACCCAAATGACGTAGAAAATTATATTTGGAAGTATTTCCTAGATCCATGAAATTCTGCAGAATTCGTAAATGAATGGTACTACCTCGAAGTGATATCCAATTGAAGCAGAATCATTCGTGCTGCACACAGGTTCTGATAAATCTGTTGAATTTGGAAACATATTACTTCATTGCTTATTAAAGTTTTCCCAAATCATTTTTGAAAGTGGGTGCTCAATTTCATGAAGATTACGAACAAAATTTGATTGAGAACATTTCATTTAATCATTTCTTCTAACATATGTTGCTGAATGAATAAACGATTCTGAAATTTTTTCCAGTCTTCATTTGTGTTTTGTTTGTGATTTTAAAATCTTTCATCACACAATATTAAGATAACAATCAAATATAGATAAAATATTTGTTAACAATGGAAAATTTGCCAGGAATGATACCAAAAAGTCAGAAGAGATGTATGTAATTGCCAAGTCTAAGTAAAACGATTGAAACAAATTGCTGACATAAATATAGAACAAATCTTTGAAAATTCATAAAATATTTGAAATAAAATTTTAATTGTTTGAAAACTTATGATCTTCCAAACCAAGTGTTTGCAAATTCAGTCGAGGAGTTCAATTGTTTCTTATTTTTAATAGCGTTCGCAAAATTTCACATGAAATCACCAGTGTTCACTTGTCCCATTGTCTTCAGATACTTCCTCTTCATTTTCAAATCTCACAGATTGCGTTTTGAATAGCACATGCACAGCAGATTGTTCCTCTTTACTCAAAGCAGACAATATTGCAGCATTTTTTTCTTTGATTTACACACCACTTTCAAAATCACGGAATTGAGTACACTGAGTTGTTGATTGAGAAATTATAGGTTTATCCCGAAGAGTATCATTCCTGGATTCTCTCCTCATTTTGTGTTGGGTCATACAAGCCTTATTCATTTCTTCTGGATATTAACTACGTTGCAAGTTTCGAGAAGTCACAGCAGTAGTTTTAAGCTGAGGAGCTTTCAATTGATGAAATTTTGAACCTGAAAAGATATATAAACTATTATGAAATATTCACAAAATTCTTTACAACAGACCTATGGCAAGATTATTAATCTGAAAATGAAGAGAGAGAAAAAAAAAATTTTCCCGTCTTCAATCTTCTCATCCAAGCTTCTCTTTTTTCAATATAACAAGGGTTATAATTCATTCACTCATAATGAAAATATTATTCCACTACCCAATATTATTCAAATGAATCTTTTCATTTCTGCTCAGCTTTAATATAGCTTTTAATCTGAAATTTAACACATGAATTTGAGAATAATCTTATGTTGACTTATAATTCTCCTATAAATACCTTTCGATAGTATCTCAGCATCAATTCTACTATTGAGAAAACCCAATAATTTCACCAATCTTCGTATATTAAACGAAAATATCACTGATTTATATTACAAACCATGTATTTTGGACAGGATTACTCCAAAGTATACTTGTTTTCTCAGGGCGATATTTCGCTACTAGAGGAAGTTTAGATTTTTGGATTTGCCAATACGTGAAAACGTATAAAGTTCGATAGGTAAACGAGATGAACCTATATTTTTTCACTGAATGTCACGGTAGAGTACGGGACATTGTCCAAAAATCCAAATTTACTTCAAACTTCGAAATCTCAGTTTATTCAACTTTATGGGTCTGTTTACTTCGTCCAGATAAAAACATGCTTCCTTCACTCAACTATCTCGAACTTTAATTGAAATCTAAATTAGTTTATTTTGGATTTAAATTTTTCAACTATTCTATAGGTACCGTTCTTTATCAGGAAAATATTGAATGAGTTATGAAATTTATAATTTATGTCAACTGTTAATGAGAAGAAGTCAAGAATATTTATATTAATTGTTTTATGTATGGTTCCGTTTTTCTTCAGAACTTTTTTCATATGTGTTGATATTTGTAAGAATACTACACGAAATTTTCACCACATATATGTTTAGGGAACTTTTCCATATGTATTTGTGATGTGTGGAAAAATAGCCTACCCGATAGATTTTGAATTCCGAATTCTTTAAAAATTACTCAAGGTGACAATGACTACCCATAACATTTTCTGAAACTTGTAACAATGTTCGTTAGACATTTAGAGTGTGATGCAAAGTGGTACTTGAACTACTCATATTCAAATAAAATATTCGAAACTTTATGTATGTACCTTCGCTCTGTATAATGTAATTGTATGAATTCAAAACTGAATAACTTATCAAATCATTTTATGGACATTTACGTAAACCTTTTGATATTATTAGAAGTCAACAAGGGGTGGGAACTCAAAAAAGTTTCATAGATTACTCCATCAAGAAAATTAAACATAGTCGTTGGAAGACAACAACATTAAATATTTCATGTCAAGTTGAATGTGGAGATATTATTTTTCAGTTTAACGCATGGCGTGCTAGACTATACGAAATATTATTATTACGAAATATTTTAAACAGAAAATTGAACTGCAAAATGAGGGCAAAAACCTGCCCTTGCGCTATACGCAGATCACTTTTCTCTTAGTAATTCAAATGTTTCAAAAATTATGGAAATTTTGACAAATTTGGACAAAATTTTGACATAACCCTAATTTTTTATCTACCAGAATTTCACATTCCTTAGCTAATAATTTATAATCTTGAGAAAAAGTCAATGATTGCTTATATGGCTGGTTAAAGACTGATTTAATGATTGTACCTTTCATATCTATCTGACAAAGGTACTGAGGATGGCAATTAGCTGAAAGCGCTAACCTGAATAATAAAAATCATTTGATGATACTTGGAGTACTTTCTTCATTCAATACTTATAAAATTGATCAGAATATTCGAAAAATCGGTTTTTTGACTAACGAAAGCTACAATTGCGCTTGCGCATAGAAGGTTCCGCCATTTTGACCATTTGGTACCTCTATGTTCGTTTCATGGGATCTGCTTCATGGAGGTAGAAGAAGGGGAGGTAGCATATCCTATGTTTCCCTTGCTATGAAAGTGTCAATAAAAATCCGCCATGTTGCGGAGCCAAATTTGTGGCGGGAATTTTGTATATTTGAATTTTTACAATTCGAAGTTTGTTCGATTCTCTTTTAATGACCTAAAGATGAATAAATAATGATCGAAACAAATCAAGGAGTCAAAATATCATAAACAATTGCTTTTAATGAATTGGTGAGTTGAATTACGTAGGGAATGTTCCTGTAACTAATTATACATCCTATTTTTTCAATTAAGGTACATACAAATTCAGATAATATGCAATGAAACAAATAGGTAAATTATCTCGTGTACCCCTATCAATTAAAGTTGTATGCAACAATAATTAAACCATGTATTTACAAACGTCAAAAAATTCAGCTTTTCACCATTAATTTTCGAGTAAGATCAGCATATGCTGTACAAGAAACCATTTCTTATATGTTTTTTCACTACATACAACTGCCAAAACCAACGAACGAATAATAAATAAGGCCAAAATTGCAGAACCTACAGTTTAAAATACCTGGAAGTCCGCCATCTTGGTTTGCCAAATCCGGATTTGTTTTGGTGACACTTTTCAAACGTTATGCCCCCTCCACTTTCTTTACCTCCTTGAGTCACGTGACAATGAGTCCATGTCATAGATATCTATATCTATGGTCCATGTGTAATAAGTCAATGGTAATTACCAAACTTTCGATTTCTACGTGAATTTTAAGATAAAATTAAATATTATAAAACACACAATTAAAAATGGATCTCAATATTCAAATCTCGACGAAATATGATAAAAAGAAATGCAACAAAATGGAACGAACTGACAGAGCGCATGACTAAACGTTTTGATGATACAAAATTACTCTATGGCTATTTTGGAAAGTTTTTGGGGAAAAAAGAAAAGGAAAGGGTGGTTCATCCATATATAAAGATCAGAGGTTACTGAAATTTGTTATTAAGGTGGTAGCTACTGAAGAAGTAAGTACTTTTACCTCCATATTTGATTCAATTTTGACTTAGACATAGATATTGAACTTGCTTCAAATAATTTGAGGCTTGCTTTTTCATTTGATTCTTATTTTGTTTCAATTTTCATTTTATTCAGTTTTGAATACCTAAAGTTTGTTGCTTAGTTCATTATATTCCTGATGGTAATAATTTTTGTTGTTGTGATAATTGTTTTCATAAAGATGTACCTATAGACAGTAGTAATTTTTCCGTTCATTCATACTCTGATATAATTTTAATTCAGTTTTTTTCGTTTCTAGTGTTGTTTTAGCTATATTTATTTTTCAGCATTTTCATGTTGTCACTATTTTGTTCCAGAAATTACCATTGAAAACGAAACTCTGGTGGTCATGTTCGTTTAAAATCTTTCGACAGCATTTTGTGAAGATTGTAACGAATCAATTTAACTTATGTTGAATAGCATTAACGAATGTGAGTGTACGAATGAATAAATAAAGTAAGAAATAAATAAATGAAAAGAAGAGGTCAAATTCATCATATTTTAACGAAACTTTCCAACTAGGGACTAGAGTCCCTATTCCAGAACTTCGTAGATGATATATAAATTTTTTATTTAGTGTTGAGGCATTGAATACTTTGGCCATTAGTCGGTTATATTCTGTGTGGAATTTGTTACTTGTTGTACACATCTATTTTTAATAAAACATTTCAACTAGGGACTAGAGCTGAAAGTAGATATTGGGGGATCGTTTTGATTCATCACCAACAATTACTTACTTCGAGAAACCGAAGCAATACTAGACCCTGATACGGAACTTGATTGAAATCCTTGGCGGTAAATTCCATGGAGGTAGAAGAAAGGGAGGTAACATATCCTATGTTTCCCTTGCTATGAAAGTGTCACCAAAAATCCGCCATGTTGCGGAGCCAAATTTGTGGCGGGAATTTTGTATATTTGAATTTTTACAATTCGAAGTTTGTTCGATTCTCTTTTAATGACCAAAAGATGAATAAATAATGATCAAAACAAATCAAGGAGTCAAAATATCATAAACAATTGCTTCTAATGAATTGGTGAGTTGAATTACGTACGGAATGAATGATTTGTTCCTGTTACTAAACATACATTCTATTTTTTCAATTAAGGTACATACAAATTCAGATAATATGCAATGAAACAGATAGGTAAATTATCTCGTGTACCCCTATCAATTAAAGTTGTATGCAACAATAATTAAACCATATATTTACAAACGTCAAAAAATTTAGCTTTTCACCATTAATTTTCGAGTAAGATCAGCATATGCTGTACAAGAAACCATTTCTTATATGTTTTTTCACAACATACAACTGCCAAAACCAACGAACGAATAATAAATAAGGCCAAAATTGCAGAACCTACAGTTTAAAATACCTCGAAGTCGGCCATCTTGGTTTGCCAAATCCGGATTTGTTTTGGTGACACTTTTCAAACGTTATGCCCCCTCCACTTTCTTTACCGCCATGATCTGCATAAGTCCTATTGCGATAATACTCATTCGAACGTAATGTATTAACGCATCTTTTCTTCAAAATTTATACGCGATTCAAGGGTAGGTTGCGCCCTCTGTAAATATTGAGTTTGCTGAAACACTTTGTGTTGTACTTTCTTGTTTATGAAAATCTTTGAGCGAGTTAATATATTATAATATAATATATTCTTAAGTTGAATGATGGATTCATACGAAACTAGAGTATTCCTTACTTTAAGTGAATAATTCACATATTTAGGAGCCGTTCCAAAAAGTAGGAGTGTCTTAGAAGATGGGTACAAATAAATTATGAAAATAGTTTTCATTTACTTAACATTATAGGAAAAGCAATCACAAAGGCTTGGGTCCCGTAAATTGTTGGTGTTATTATGGAATGTAATGGTCATAATGCAAAATAAGAAACATGTAATTGGGATTTTATATCTGTATCAAATTTCATGAAAACTTTCGTCAAGTAACTGAAGATACTAATAAATCCTTGTTAACATGAAGATGAAACAAATTTTCAAAACAAATAAACAATAAATTTATTCCCATAATTGAACAATTGCCAATGAAATAACATATGTTAAACAATTACAACCATCCAGGTTTCTATTTTGACATACCTTTATACTTTCAATTTTTTTAAAGAACTAGAAGACATTTGTATACAAGGTGAGTCAAAAATGTATTCCAAGCTTTCTGAGGGTGAAAGTATCAGAAATGTAGAAGTGTAATAAAAAAATGTATTCAGGGACATTTATACACGAAATTTTAATCTGGTGGCATTCACCGTTCAGAAGTTATGCAGAGAATTTTTTAATTTCATCAACTTTGGAAGGATATATCTCCCTCAATATGCATTTTGGTCCATGAGTTTAACAAACTTTATTTATTTTTCAATGTACTATTAACCCCAGAAAGCTTGGTACACACCTTGGCTCACTTGGTATATATAATTTGGACACTATAAAGTAAAATTTATGAACAAAGTAATCAAAAGACATTTGAACAGTACATACTGATAAGGAACTACTTTCAAAACGTATCATCTGAAAAAATCGAAGTTGACATATTCACTTCTGCAGAATTTCTTGCTTGTGTCTAGTATATGAAAAGAATTCATCCCTGTTATGCTGTTTAAGTTTTTGTCAGTTATTGTATTGTCACATATTTTCCGAATTTTCAAACTATCAACTGCAACATCTTCATACTTAACTTTTGCCAAACCACATTAAGCTTCCGCAGCCAACCGTTCGTCGGTTGTTCTGGATATTTCCTGAAATTATAACTTAAATATAATGACTATGAGAATATTTCAGTTCTTTACCTGTGTAGGGAGCTCTTTGTCAATTTCTGGATCTCCCATTGATCCATAATTGGTTTTCAACAGAAAATGAATTACTTTTAATTGAAAAGAACATTATGCAAATAAAAATTATTACAATTGGCTATGCAGGCTCATATTTGATTATAGTCGGTCTTTTCTGTATGGTAGTGGTTTCATGAGATCCCTTAGGAAGTTTTTTTGTAGGAACTGCATTTCTTTTCAGCATTTAACATGGTCCTTGTCAGCACGACGTTTACATCCATAAATACAACATTAAACTCCGATTTTCGGAATATTGCTTCTTATATCATTCATTTTCAAACACAAATAAATCAACGAGAAGTAGAAAATGAACTTTGAAGCTTTCAACTCTCACCAACAACTGTAGAAAAAGTAAATACACGAACAATCACTGTGAAATCAGTACAATCTCAAAGTAAGGGATACTCACAATTAGTTTGAAATTTTTGCCGCTAGGTGGTTTCGAGATGAAGTTGAATCGCCTATATTCGGGTTTTATCTGCACTCGTTCTTTCGAAAAATAACATGAAATCTATGAACTCTACAATTTTGCGCCAAATCTATCATCCATAACGTCAACGTCAAGTCAACGTCTCCCACTGTCTTGGTTAGGTTCAGAGAATTCAGAGATTTTTGTTTATGTTTATAGATGTATTGACACCTCAGTTTAATTTAAATCGATTTATATATTTTTCATTGATAATTCAAAGAATAATTCTCTTTCTTTACTTATTATTCCATTAACTTGCCTGATTTGTAGTTGTGAGCAAGTACCTGAGACTCTTTTGAAGAGAGAAGCTGCTAAAAATCATTTTCGAAAATTCGGAAGTGTGAAAAGAATTGTGCTTAGAACTGTTTCTCGAAATATATCTGTGAAGTATTGGGGAGAAGAAGCGATAGAGAACGTTCTCAAACATGGCAATGTCTACGATGATAAAAAATTTGTTATTTCGAGAGACACATCCGTTGTTACGGAAAAGAAACAAAGTAAAAAAGAGAAATCGACGATAGAACACTCAAACATATCTGATGAAGTAATGAAAGAATTAGATGCCATGGGAGCAGGCCCCTCATTAGCATTAGTCAATAAAAGCAATGTTAGGCGAGAAGGTGAAGTAAATCATTAATCATTCCAGGGTTTTGAGTGCTCATTTAATCTATTTACAGTAGTGAACAGAGACAAACTTAGAAAAGCAGTCAAAAGACGAATGCCTGTAGATAAAGAAAAGGTCATAATAAAAAAAATAAATCAATCGTATTTCCTAAGAACAAAGACTATCAAGAACTTCTAGAAATAATATATCAGCCTGCACACACGATTGAAGAAAAATACAAAGTGTTAGATGCTCGGGATGAAATTTTACGAATTCTACGAAAACAGAATGGTTCCAGTAATGGCTTTTTGAAAGGGACATGTCCTGACATGTGTCCAGAGAAGGAATGACTGTTGAGGGTCATTCAGCATCAAGTAAGGCAGTCCATATGATTTTCAATGCTACCAAAATCAACTCTCTAAATTTGCAACTAAATCGCACAAAATGTTTTCGAAAATTCTGAAACAAAATGAGACATCAATGAAATTGCTGAAAATGTGTAATTTATATCTGAATTGAAATTTTTGGAGAGTCGTTTAATTTTTGTTTTAACCTCTTTTATTTTTCAAGGTTTCACACTAAGAGCAAAATTCTTACAGAGAGTTGGATCCCAGTGTCGCCATGAAAAAATACTCAAGGAGTTCTGCTGATCAAGAATCCCCTCTATCGCATGATCTGAAACAAAGTTTCACCGAAGGGATTTTAGAGCAATCGTATGACGAAAAATCTTCCGATGAGACCCAAGAGATTGTTGATTTGTCATCTGAAGAAGCTGCGGGATCGTCTGAAGTCCCCTCGATGAAACAAAATGATGATGCTTCGTACGAAAAGAGCATATTTACGTTGGACGAAACTGATGGGGATTTAAGCACAATTCCGGTACTTCCTATTAAAACAGATCTTGATAATGGTCAAAGTTCGAAGGAGAGCATATTTAATATTCTTCCGGCCACAACTAATGTAGGAATTTTCGGAAATAAAAATGGTTAAAACCATATTCGGAGATAAAAGAACTAACTTCGACGAAGTTCAAATAACAAACATGGAGGAAGAACCTGAGAGAGTTCAAGAATTCCCCGAGGCGAGAAATTACTTGGAATGTTCTCCTAAACACCGACATACGTTGACGCCAGAACCAATGTTGCCAAATGACGAAACATCATCTGAGGAGAGTGATGACGAAGAACTTGGGGCATCTACATACCAACAATTCTTTACAAACGGAAATGAAGAAGAGTCGGAAATCGAGTCACCTCTTAAAGAAACTAAAGAAGAATCCATCGAGTGTGAGGTAGAAGGTTTACTGACAGAGGTAGTGAGAAAAATAACAGCAGTTAAACTAGAGAATCTGAGGTCGAGGATACAAAAGAGAATGCTGACGAAATTCGTAACCAAATGGAGACAATACGTTCACAAGAAAAAAAGGGAAAGAATAGCCTTCGATATGTTCTTAGCTCGCTCAGTACCAGCTACCCTAAAAGAAGGAGCAGAAGCCTGTGGCTTTCCATCGTACATAAACGAGGCGCTCCAAAATAAACCTTTGAAAAAGTCCAAAATGTGGGACTACGAGGAAAAGGAAACTAAAGCAGACATGCTCAACTTCGCTAAAATTTTGAACGAACGCTATCGAAGTTTGGGGGTGAAGAAAAACCCCATCGATCCGATCTTAAAAATATATTGGAAGTGCATTATATCCTTCCCGCAAGAAGCCAAATACTGTCATCACACCGCCTTCCTGAAAAAAAGCGTCGACGAATATTTAGATTGGAAGAACAGCAAAAGTCCCCTTTTAATTCAGGAATTCGCCGAAAAGAACGTGGTGAGGCTCTGTTTCACTAAGGAGACAGGTATCGGCGACTCCAAAAACGACGCCAACGCTTTGATATTCGTCGGAAGACGCATGAACTCTGATTTGTACGAAAGAATACTGAATAAGTTCATAACGACCGGGATAAATTGCAGAGTTCCGATTGTCGTGATCTTAGAAGATCCCTGGAAGAAGGACAACAGTCTGGACGTACTGGTGGAGCAAGGAATCATCTCCGGATACCGGATAATCTGGAGTTACAAAGATATCGCCTTGGAGAAACTGCTGGAAAAAGCGCTGTATTACTTGATGAAGAAGGCCAGTGCACCCCCTCCGATCACGGTGAATTACATGAAGAACGTGTTATTCAAAAACTACCTCTGCTCGGAACCTTGGAAAAAGGTCACGAGTTCTGTCGGAAGCAACTGGGCTTTCAGGGATTGCCTGAAAAACCCCAACGTGGTGTTTAAATTGTACAACGACGGTTTGAAGAGATTGAAGGAGATAGTCTTGGACATGTCTTGTTACGAGTACAGACGATTCGCTGAGGAATTCAGACAGTTCGAGGAGTCGCCTGAAGACTATCCTTTCGATTACAGGCATCTCCCAGAGTTTGACGAGGACGAAGAGTACAAGAAATCTGTCAGCAAAATCTTCGATCATGCCGATACAACCTTTTTCCAGCTGGCCGCCTAAGAATCACGCCCATTTGGAAGACATCGTATGGGAGTTTTCAGTTCTGAACTTCGGAATCTCATCCAGCGAGTTTTGCCAAAAGTTATTTCATAATCTCCGAAAGAAGGTAAACGACGATCTCACCCAACTGAAAAACATAGTATGGACCGAGACTTTAGATTTGATCTTCGCTGAAAAATTCAGGATTTACGAGAAATTCCTGAATCACGAAATGCCACCTTCGTGGCATTTTTACAGCAACCTCCTTGTAGTTTATCACTCGGCTTCGATGGAAAGCTTCCTGTCCATGGAGTGGCTGAATGTCGCCCATCCGATCATCAAGAAAGAGCTGGGATGCGATATGGGCTTTGAAGACAGTTTTACAGACGAAGACTGCACAGACGAAGAAGACTGTTTTGAATCGATTTACCGAGAGATCCAAGAAACTATAGCCAGGAATGATCAATTTTTAACGCATAATGGATTCGATTTTGATCAGGAAATGAAAGACTTGAGCAGCAGTGTGACGGTTTCCAAAAGGGTGACTTCGAAGTTCCAAGAGCACTTCGAAGAAATAATGAAAAAGGAATAAGAAAAGGCCGACAATGGGATTCAATTGAATTAGGAGTCTAAACGATGATCAACGTCTCTCGCAGCAGAATTACCAATCGTGACAAGGATTCTAACAAAATGAGAAAAATTGAGGTTACAGCGATGACCATGAGGACATACACATCTACACATTTAACACTGTCCTGAAAAGTGAAATTTTTTTATAATTCATGTTTCTTGGGTAAAAATTTATTGTCTATCGATTACCCGGAACTTAATGATGTGAAATTTTGTTTCTTTGTATTAATCTGTTTCTCATTAATTTGATAACTTCACTTTTTAGTGGATGTTTCTCTACAACTTTATTTTTACTTTATTCTTTGTCGTATTTTATACATTAATGACTGTTGATGACTATGCAATAATTTTGTACTTGTACTCTCTTAATTGAATCCAATATAACATTGTAACACATATTTTATGTTTTTTTTTTTTTGATACAATCTCCATTCTCTATAAAAAACGGAAAATTGAATGTTCCAAAGGGATATCAGGAAAAAAAAAACACTGAGTAATAAATAAATATACTAAACTAAAAATTTGTTGTTTCAAATAATTTGAGGCTTGCTTTTACGTTTGATTCATATTTTGTTTTAATCTTCATTTTATTCAGTTTTGAATACCTAAAGTTTGTTGCTTAGTTCATTATATACTGCTAACGTGAAAATAAAACTGATGCAATCTAGTTGCCATGTCTGTTGACCCATACAACGATCTGCGCATGCGCAAACTCAGAATTTGACAAATAGAGAAAAAGTGAGGTTACGTTTTTTACATCTGACATCACACTTTGACAACTGAAGCTACGTTCGATTTGTACTTATGGAGTTGGAGTGGAGTGAGAGCGGCGTTTTAGTCACGTGACTTCAGAGCTTGCGGTGTTTGATTAACCGATGTCGAACGCTCCGGAGCTGGAAGAGCGTTTGAAACTAACCTCTAATCTTATGTTTTGATTTTTAGATTTCAATCGAACTCTTGTTTTCTGAGATTACTGTCTTCAAAAAATATTCAGAATTATCTATACATTCTTTTACTCCAAGAGAAATATACTGCATTCTCCCAAGTCGTTCCAATAATAAACTTTTGCCGAGATTTGTTTTTTGAAGATTCTTCTGATGAAGAAAATGAAATTAGCTAAAAAATTTACGACTTTGCAGAAGAAGTAGTACCAGGAATGCCTAATAGGCAGTTTAAACAACTTTTTAGAATGTCGCTTTCTACTTTTGAAGTTTTCATAAAAAAAATTCATTATATTGATAATGATATCCAAGCCTAGCCCGGTAACCCTAAAGTTTCTCTAGAAAAAGAAGTTTATTAACGTCGACATAATATTAGTAACGAAGAATATAGTTTCAATTAAAGAAAACAAAACGAAATCGAATTGAAAATAAATAAACAAACTGATCAGCTGTTATTTTGAAATTGTCTAATACGCAATACGCATGCTCACCCCGGGTCACGGGCTTCACGAGGTGGGGCTTTAGGAGCGAGCTCCATTCACTCTATACTTACCCCACGCTATCAAAAACGAACGCAGTGTTCGACGCACTTTTTACTCCAGAATCCAATCACGAACGCATACGGCGCGAAAAGAGTTAAAGGAGTGAACGGAGCGTCCAAAACGAACGTACCTTGAATATAACTATTTGGAAATATTTGAGGTTGGGTTTTCGCGCATGCGCAATGCATGGCTGGGGACAATTGTACCATGTGATCGCTGCTTCAAATGAATGCAGGTGAACGGGCCAATGCGCGGCCTACGATATTTATCAGGCCAGAATGTTGCCTTAAAACGCGACGTTGCCGGAATGCCTACATTGGGCTCGAGGTGTTACACGCCAGTTGCAGGTTTCAGTTCTGTGCAAAAGGTGTAAGAGTAAAAGCGTATCCAAAATTCGACAGGGAAGCGTGTAAAGAGGTCTGTGTTTTTTCGCTGTGTGCGTGTGATTGGTTTTTTAATCAACAAAGAAAGTGAAGATAAGTGTTGCAGTTGCAAGATCATGTGTATCGGTTCATCATTGAATTTTTCGACTTTAGGTGTTCATATCTGGAAGGAATAATCAACAGGGAGGTTTTTCATTTTAATATTTATTAAAATTTCATTTGGAAATTTTAGATTTCAGTACTCTGCTCCGATTGCAAAAGCAACAATAAGTCCACTAATGAGAAAAGAAGGTGTTAATATTTAGATTTCCGAAAGATCCCGCGAGGAGAAGAAATTGGCTTAACGTAATTCATAGAGAAAGTAGTTTTAAAATCAACAAAGACAATTTAGTTTGTATAAAACATTTTGGAGATTCCCATATTCTGAAAAATAACTCTTATCCAACCGCCTAAGGTTAAGTCGTTCAGTTATAAATATACTGCGAAAAATTCATAAATTAACTACTGATGATGCATTTCCTTCAATTTTTCCAAATCAACTGAGTTACATGACGTCTTCAATTACTCCAAAAAGAACTGATCCTGAGGTATGGAGACAAAAATTAGTTGTCCATTAGGATTATGCTTAGATCAGATCGATTCATTTTCAGACTTTGGTTGTCATTTCAAAGACAAAGCAATTTCTCACTTCTTTTCCAACGTTGAAGAAAAAGACACTGCTCAATTCTACAACATAAATTTCAGAGAGACGTTTTGAAATGTTTATTTACTTGAGATATTTATCACGACAAATATGCCATGTGTTCATATTTTCAGAGTTTATGACACAACAAGTTTCAATCATTGTTGCGAAATTGATTGAAAAGCATTTAAGACGGTTCTGAAAAGTGATATTTTTTTATAATTCATGTTTCTCGGGTAAAATTTATTGTCTATCGATTGATTACTCGGAACTTAACGATGTGAACTTAGTTTCTTTATTCTCATTAATTCGATAATTTCACTTTTTAGTGGATATTTCTCAACAACTTTAATTTTACTTTATTCTTTGTCATATTTTATACATTAATGACTGTTAATAACTATGCAATAATTTTGTATTTGTACTCTTTTAATTGAATCCAATATACCATTGTTACAAATTATTTATGTTTTTCTTTTGCTACAATCTCCATTCTTTAGAAAAAAAAGGGAAATTGAAATGTTTCAAAGGGATATCACGAAAAAAACACTTTAGTAACAAATAAATATACTAAACTAAAAATTTAAAATACTAATTCATAAAGAGTTATTATGAAAGGTGTAAAAGAACAACAATCAACAAACTTTTCATAACTAGAGAGTTTATTGATAAAACTGGAACATTTGAGGTACCTGCCAGAGTCCGTTTCAAAATGATTGTCATCAGAGCAAGCCATGGAAAAATGATTCCAGTCAGGGCTTTATTTCTAGTTACAAAAAGTTACTTAAAATTTCTGTGTGTTCGTCATAGATTGAAATATATCAATATAACCCATAAAATGATTGAATATATTTTTCAAGGCAAATAAATTTGAAGAATTTTTTGTGAAATTACATTATTTTCATCATTGTTGTATTGACAAATTTTTAAACTTAGCTTCAATTGCAAAAAAAAAAACAAGCTGAGATGACTGAAATATACACACCCACAATATTTCCCTGTAGATCAAGCATGTGAATTGGAAATTCAGAATTGATAATAAAAATAGCTTGTAATTCTTCAACATGAAATCTTGCAGGATTTCGAGGATCTCCAATGTAGAGATATCATTCATTAAATAATTAAGACTTCATCAAAGATAACTAAAAGTTCGTTCTCTATGAAGACCCTTCAGCAATCTTGATGACTATCGAAAATTCAGCCAATTTCTCACTGTCTTATTTTTTCTGAGTATTGAGAAACAGAAAGTATAAAGCTGACATAACTTTACAATTTCATAGCCAAGTTGTTGAAACAAATAGAAAATATTTGTTGACAAATTGTGAATCATTTGAAGTGTGAAATGCTATAAAATAGATCACTTTATTTGTATTTATTGATATGTCCATTTCATGATTTATTCATTGTTTTTGATTTAAGAAAAAATAACGTCGTATAATGTCTTTTTGAAGGTATAATCATGTGGAATAGGTTTCTATCCACTGCTCACTCCTGACTGTAATGACTTGTCTTGCCTCCTTTTTTCTCCAATATTCATCTGACAGTTCTAGGTAAAAACTGAAATTTTGAGAATCATTTATTTTTCAGAAAAAACCTCCAAAAATTATTGATTATTACCTGAACAACTAGCAAAACGCGATTAATACTGGCAGAAATACCTGCTGAATTGTTGAAAAACTTGTAGTACTGACGATAAACTGCTTTACGTTCCCTTGTAGTTAGGCTTGGCGAGAGGAATTTGATGAATTCCAGCCATTTTCAATTCAGTAATACTTGATAAATATTCAAATCCAAAACTAATTAGTCGATTTCATCAAGAACATGAGCATACAGAAAAAAATTCGAATATATTCAAACTCTGAAATGTCAAAACCACAGATAACAAAACTTAGTGTTTTCAATTAGCACCAACCAAAAATAAAATCTTCTCAATCATATTTCGTGGAAAATTTTGTTTGAAAACAACACTTTCAAAAATGATTAATGAAAACTTGTATAAACAATGAAGTCGCAGGAACCAAATTCAAAAGACTCATTCCTAGTTGAATCTGTGAGTAATATGAATAATTCTGCTTCAATTGATTACCACTTGGAAGTACTGGCATTTATTGACGAATTATGTAGAAAAAGCACACAAATACATTGTTACTCGATAATTTTGGGAGACAGGCCGAATTGTGGAGTGAAAAAAGAATAAAGTTAATAATATACCAATCATTTGTTTTTTTTTTGTTCTACTACTTTTCAATAAACCCAATATTGTGTAATACATATTCATTTGATCGTAATAATTGTTCTTGTAAGTAATTTGAAAATCTGTGCATCATTCATGGCAAAAACGAATTTGTTCACCTCAATTCACTTCACTCAATGTCCATAAACACTCACTGTCACCTCAAAAAGTCTTTAAAATCACCCCAATAAATAAAAAGCCAGTCATTTCCTTCACAAATTAATTAAATTATTTAAATATCCAGTTGTCATTCGAAAATTTTAAAACAAATCGCCTAGCGCCACCCAGGCTGGTGGCGAAATAACGAACCTAGAAATTAACAACTTGCAGCGCCCTCAACGGTAGCTGGAATCGCCAATTCCCGAAACTTTTTTGAATAATTCCTATTAAAAAAAAAAATAGAACAACACGTTACATAGTGTTATTTTTCCGAATATTTCCCCCACGGCCTACTAAATCTAAATATCGTAGGCCACAATTTCCCAAATAACACCATCATGATCACAGAACAATAAAATCTTATGTCAGATGTCATCGGACAATGCTGTCAAGATCAAAAAATTATTTTCCCCAGCACTGAGTTATATAACTGAGTTTTATACAACTCAGTGTTCCCCAGACATTTCCAAACATCTCAAAGCTTTGAAGACAAATTCACAGATTATATTTAATAAAGAGGTAAAAATTGAAACGAGACATTTAACGGTATATTTTATTTTACATTCCCAAATATGTATTACCTCACTTAAACATAAAGTTAATGTGTTTACTCATCATTTCAATTACCAAATTAAATCTTGAATTTGTTCAACATATTTTATTCTCTAGGTCACTTCATTTTTATGCATTACTTTTATATGCGCATTGAGAGTTTGTTTCCTGCCGGAAGCATACTCGCACAAATGACACTTATGATGCCTCAATTTTAAATGAACAACATTTACATGTACTTTAACATAATTTTTCCTGGTTGAAGAGAAATCGCACAAATGGCACTTATGCCTCTTCAAATTCAAATGAACTAAATCTACGTGAGATTTGAGATACGATTTCCGACTCGAAGCATGTTCGCACAAATGACACTTGTAGTCCTTCGAATTCGAATGAACAGCATTTACATGTTCTTGAGGTCATTTTTCTGATTCGTGGCAAAATCACACGAATGGCACTTGTGTTGCTTCAAATTTAAATGAGCGGTTTTTGTATGTGATGTTTGAGGCATGTTTTTGTGTTCGAGGCATACTCGCACAAATGACACCTGTGTTGTTTCAATTTTAAATGCTTCGTGTCCATATGGGTCTTCAGGATGCTTTTTTGGCTTGCTGCGTAGTCGCATAAGTTGCAATAATGCTGCCTCATGTTCAAATGGATGGAACGTAAATGGAGTCGAAGATGTGTCTTACGAAAAGCAGCGTAGTCGCACAAATGACACTGGTGTTGCTTCAAATTCAAATGAACAGAATTTACGTGCGTATTCAGGTTTGATTTCTGATTCGCAGTAAACTCGCACGATTGGCACTTGAACTGTCTCAGTTTCAAATGTACAGAGTTAATGTGGATTTTGAGACGTTGTTTATCGTTCGTAGCGTGATCACATAGTTGACACTTATGCTTCTTTGGATTTGAATCTTCTTTAAGCTGTGAGTTTACGTCATTCGATGTAGGATTTTCTTGTGCGAAACAGGAGAATTCATTCTTCTTGTCAATTTTATTATTCCCAACTTTCGATATGAATTCAACTCTGTCGTATACTCGATTTCCGTCGATAAATTGTTCAGAAACGTCAACATCTTCATTTTTGACCATGTTGGTTTCACAACTTTCTTCATCGCAGGAAACTTGAACTCTGAAACATATTTCCTTGAATTTATTTTACATATTCATTAGTAACTTTTTACATTCCTCACAAAATTACAGCTATTCATTCAAATTGATACCCACAGATCTCTGACATAGGCATTTCCTTCATTTTCTATTTGGTTTCCAATAGTTGCCATTATCTTGTTTGATATTCTTTCATTTTCACAAACACAATCGATTCAATAACTTTATTCCATCGCATCAAATTTACAATAATTGTTTTAGAAAGTTTGTATAATGGAGTTCTGGACAAAAATGCGATAGCTGGCTGTTTATTTTACTGAAAACTCCTAGCTTTCAAATATACAGCACAAATTTACGGAAAAATGGACATGTTCTTACCGAACACAGAACACTAATATCACAGAACACTAATATACGAAATCGGCCATGATGGACCACAGAACGTAAAAATTATTTTTTCCCAAACATCCAAATACTTATATACTAATAAACCATTGATTCAAATATTTACGAACTTGAGGCTGCTTTTACACTGTCATATATATATGATCATAAATATTTATATAGTCCGTTTCAAAATGATTGTCATCAAGCAAAGCCTTGGAACTCCATTGACCTATTATATATATATATATATATATATATATATATATATATATATATATATATATATATATAATATATATATATATAATATATATATAAATATATTACTCCAAAGTATACTTGTTTTCTTAGGGCGATATTTCGCCGCTAGAGGGAGTTTAGATTTTTGGATTCGCCAATTATAATATATATATATATATATATATATATATATATATATATATATACATATTATATATATATTATAATTGGCGAATCCAAAAATCTAAACTCCCTCTAGCGGCGAAATATCGCCCTAAGAAAACAAGTATACTTTGGAGTAATCGCGTTCAAAATACATGGTTTCTAATATAAATCAGAGATATTTTCGTTTAATATACGAAGATTGGTGAAATTATTAGGTTTTTGAATAGTAGAATTGATGCTGAGAAACTATAGAAAGGTATTTATACGGGAATAGTTAACATAAGATTATTCTCAAATTCATCTGTTAAATTTCAGGTTAGAAGCTGTCTTGAAGCTAAGCAGAAATAAAAAAATTTATTTGAATAATATTGGCTAGTGGAATAATATTTCATTATGAGTGAATGAATTATTGATGCCCTTGATATATTAGAAAAAATTGAAAAAAGAGAAGCTTGGGTGAGAAAATTGGAGATGGAAAAAATGTTTTTCTCCTTTCATTTTCATGAGAGTGATAATCTTGCAATAGGTCTGTTGTAAAGAACTTTGTGAATATTTCATAGTGGTTTATATATCCTTTTAGGCTATCTCAAAATTTCAGCAAATGAAAGCTTCTAGCTTAAAGCTACGGCTGTTACTTCTCAAAATTTGCCACGTCAATATTCAGAAGAAATGAATAAGGCTTGTATGGCCCAATGTAAATTGAGGAGAGAATCCAGGAATAATACTCTCAGGGATAAACATATAATTCCTCACTTAGTGTGATCATTTCCATGATTTTGAAAGTGATGATAAAATCAAGAAAAAAAATGTTGCAGTAATGTCTGTTTTGAGTGAAGAGGAACAATCTGCTGCTATTCTATTCAACATGCAATCTGTGAGATTTGAAAATGCAGAGAAAGTATCTGAAGACAACGGGATTTAAGTGAACACTGGTGATTTGATGTGTAATTTTGCTTACGCCATTAAAAATGAGAAAGAATTGAACTCGTGCACTGGTTGGCTATGAATAAGTTTTTCGAACAAGTAAAATTTCTTAAATATTGTATGAATTTTTGAAGGGTTATTGTATATTTATGTCAGCATTTTGTTTTAGTTGTTTCACTTTGACTTTGCAGTTACATACATCTCTCCTGACTATTTATTATCATCTCTGGCAAATTTTCCGATGTAAACAAACATTCTATCTATATGAGAAAGATATGAATAATGAGGGATCGGTAAAATATATGGAAAAGATTTAATGGACATAACCTGGAAAATGTGGGGCTGGCTCCCTTGTGTTGACTCCGTTATGCGTTTTCGAATTCCAAATTCTCACCGTACTGATGAGGGCCGAAAGCCCAAAACAGCTGTCTACGGTTCATTATAGTTTCAGAGGGTTATGTCCATTAAATCTTTTTCATATATTCTATCTATATTTGATTGTTATGTTAATAGTGTGTGATGAAAAATGTGTACAATTTCCATTTTAAAACCACTTGAACACAAATAAAGACTATAAAAAATTTCAGAATCATTTATTCATTTTGTAATATGATTAAAGAAATCAATCAAATGTTGTTTTTAATCTTCATAAAATGAATCACTCACTTTCAGAAATGATTTCGATAAACTTTAATAACAATGAAGTCGTAGGTTTCCAAATTTAACATATTCATCTGAACCTGTGTGCAGCACGAATGATTCTGCTTCAATTGGATATCACTTGGAGGTAGTACCATTCATTTACGAATCTCATGAATATAGGAAATATTTCCAATCATGTTATTTCACGTGTAATACATATTCATTTGACCCAAATAATTGTTTTTCCAAGTAATTTAAATATCTGTGCATACAATTTTTTCATTATTCGTTGTGAAAACAAATTGTACTCCTGCTACACTTGATGTACAATCAGAAATCCATTAACACACGCCACAACCTTGAATAGCCTTTAAATCATTCTTAAAATGAAAATCTATTCATTTATTTCACAAAATAATATAAATATCCCGTTGTCATTCAAAAATTTACAAAAAACTCCTAGCGCCACTCAGGCTGGTGGCTAAATTTCGAACCTAGAAAACAAGTATTTACAGCGCCCTCAACGGTAGTTGGATTCGCCATATAGATAGATGAGCAGCTTTATTTCAAATCAATTTACAAAAGAAATCGAAAATGAAACAGTGTCAGGAAAATACATGACCATGCACCAACCTAAATCCTAGAACTCAAAAGTTACTGATGAGATATTACCAACATATTTTCAAGATTCCACAGCCGCCCGAGATGCCAATCATTTTGAAACGGCTCCAGTTGGCAGATTGGTAGAACTGTTTTATCTTTCTTAATTTGACAAATAATAAATAAATCCGTGGCAGGGGGATGTAATGAATAAATACCATGAAAACTGTCCTAGAATCAATTGTTCTGGCATAATTTTGTTTCACAAGATGGAGTAAAATCATGGAGGAAGAATGAACGGATTTCACACAGAATCAGAGAAAAGAAAAACTAGTTTTCAGTGACCTAACCTTAACTATTGGCGAATCCAACTACCGTTGAGGGCGCTGTAAATACTTGTTTTCTAGGTTCGAAATTTAGCCACCAGCCTGAGTGGCGCTAGGGGTTTGTTGTAAATTTTTGAATGACAACGGGATATTTATATCATTTTGTGAAACAAATGAATAGATATTCATTTTAAGAGTGATTTAAAGGCTTTTTAAGAAGGTAGTGTGTGTTAATGCATTTCTGATTGTACATTAAGTGTGGCGAATTCAGAAGAACAACTCGTTTTCACCACGAATGATGAAAAAATTGTATGCAAAGATATTTAGATTACTTGTAAGAACAATTATTAGGGTCAAATGAATATGTATTACACTTGTTGGGATTACTCAAATGACGTAGAATAATATATTTGGAAGTATTTCCTAGATCCATGAGATTCTGCAGAATTCGTGAATGAATGGTACTACCTCGAAGTGATATCCAATTGAAGCAGAATCATTCGTGCTGCACACAGGTTCAGATGAATCTGTTGAATTTCGAAACATACGACTTCATTGTTTATTAAAGTTTTCCCAAATCATTTTTGAAAGTGGGTGCTCCCTTTCATTAAGATTACGAACAAAATTTGATTGAGAACATTTCATTTAATCATTTCTTCAATCATATGTTGCAAAATGAATAAACGATTCTGAAATTTTTTCCAGTCTTTATTTGTGTTTTGTTTGTAATTTTAAAATGGAAATTGTATATATCTTTCATCACATAATATTAAGATAACAATCAAATATAGATAAAATATTTGTTTACAATGGAAAATTTGCCAGATATGACACCAAAAAGTCAGAAGAGATGTATGTAATTGCCAAGTCAAAGTGAAATGACTAAAACAAAATGCTGACATGAATATAGAACAAACCTTTGAAAATTTATAATTGTTTGAAATTTCTTAGGGGTCGGTTTCACAAAACTTTAATTGTGCAATTAAAAAACCTGACGTAAATTCGAACCAATCGAATCACTTGTTTTGAAAATTCAACGAATCGAGGTGGCTCTAATTAATTTAACGGTACGAACAAAGTTTCGTGAAACCGACCCATAATCTTTCAAACCCAGTTTTTGCAAATTCAGTCAAGGAGTTCAATTGTTTCTTATTTTTAATAGCGTTAGCAAAATTTCCCATCAAATCACCAGTGTTCACTTGTCCCATTGTCTTCAGATACTTCCTCTGCATTTTCAAATCTCACAGATTGCATTTTGAATAGGACATACACAGTAGATTGTTCCTCTTAACTCAAAGCAGACAATATTGCAGCATTTTTTTCTTTGATTTGCACACCACTTTCAAATCATGGAAATGAGTACACTGAGTTGTTGATTGAGAAATAATATGTTTATCCCGAAGAGTATCATTCCTGGATTCTCTCCTCAATTTATGTTGGGCCATACAAGCCCTATTCATTTCTTCTGGATATTAACTACGTTGCAAGTTTCGAGAAGTCACAGCAGTAGCTTTGAACTCAGGAGCTTTCATTTGCTGAAATTTTGAACCTGAAAAGATATATAAATATTATTCACAAAATTCCTTACAACAAACCTGAGCCAAGATTATCAATCTGAAAATGAAGAGAGAAAACAAACATTTTTCCCATCTTCAATCTTCTCACTCAAGCTTCTCTTTTTTCAATATATCAAGGGTTATAATTCATTCACTCATAATGAAAATATTATTCCACTACCCAATATTATTCAAATCAAGATTCAAATTAATCTTTTTATATCTGCTCAGCTTCAATATAGTTTCTAACCTGAAATTTAACACATGAATTTGAAAATAATCTTATGTAAACTTATAATTCTCGTATAAATACCTTTCGATAGTTTCTCAGCATCAATTCTACTATTCAAAAAACCTAATAATTTCACCAATCTTCGCATATTAAACGAAAATATCACTGATTTATATTACAAACCATGTATTTTGAACGGGATTACTCCAGAGTATACTTGTTTTCTTAGGGCGATATTTTGCCGCTAGAGGGAGTTTAGATTTTTGGATTCGCCATATTGGCGAATCACGCAAACCATAGAGTAACCCCATGCTACGTCATTTATTTTCCAGAATTTTTTAACAGATGATTTGCTCCCAATTTTAGTTCAAAGAAACGCCACACGACAATATTTGAACTAGCTTTTGCTGAGAAAATCGAAAATTCATTTTATCCAACAAATGGATTTGATTCGAGCTAAAGAGAATTTCCTGGGAAAAATCATTTCTCACTTTGACTCGTACGTATTTTTCACATTGTCTAGTCTATCGAATCGGTTTAAATTTTCCCTGCCTATCTCATTCAGTTTGCTCCTTCACTCCCAAGTCAATGATGTAGGAGCTCAGTGCTTTGATAGAAGATTAACTATCCGATAGAATTGCTACATCGCACTTATGCTAGTTTCTCTAGTTAATTATAGGTCTCACATATATTCATTTTTTGACTGAATAAATTCTCTATTTGTTTCAGCGTTCATGTTTCAGAGGATGAAGATTGTTGTGAAAGCGACAAGATTAAGATAGAAGATGTGGAGATTGTCCAACAGTTCATTGAGGGTGATCAAGTTCTCAACAGAGACGAGTTCTTAATAAAAATGGAAAAGGTTGAGGAGAAAATGGTTCCTCCCTCCTTTGAAAACGAAAAACCAATTGAAAAAGACGAAAACTGTAACTTAAATCCAGAAGAACTCAGTCATAAACAAAATGTACTTTCTCATTCGAAAGAGCATAAGTGTCATTTATGCAATTTCTCTTCGAAATTGAAACATAACCTCACGAAGCACATAACTTCCGTCCATTTGAATTTAAAGCAACACAAGTGCCATCTGTGTGACTATGCATCCAACGAAAGACATCTGTCAGAATGCACATAGAATCGGTCCACTGCAACTCGAAGAAATACTCGTGCGATCATTGCAGTTTCGCAACGAACCATAAAACTTGTTTAAGAAGACACGTGGATTCAGTCCACCTGAAACTCAAGAGACACAAGTGCCATCTGTGCGAGTTTGCCGCCTACAGAAAATGCCATCTCGACTCACATAGATTCGGTTCATCTGAAATTGAAGGGTAACGTTTGTGATTTCTGCGATTTCGCTGCAAACAGAAAGGAGGAGCTGAAAACGCATGTATCTTCCGTTCATTTGAATTTGAAGAGGTTTGAATGTCACAATTGCGGGTACACTTCCTTCAGGAAGATGGATCTTAGGAGACACATAGAGTCTATTCATTTGAATTTGAGACAACATAAGTGTCAGTTGTGTGAGTATTCATCGTATCGGAGACTAGATTTGAAGAGACATGTTGAATCAGTTCACGTGGAATTTCTAGAGTTAGGTAAGGGTACGGTATTTCCAGGGATGGTCACTCTGATAGTTCCCTCGGAACTTTAAAAATACAAGATCGAAAAGGTATCCCGACCACAATCTTGAAGAAACAACTGTAAAATGGTAAACAGATGGTTCCGGTACAAACTAGCCTAGAACCTTTATGTTGTATAGGAAATAGAACCTTTATGATGGAGTTTCTGGAGATGGAGAAAAAGTTCCTTCGGATCTTTGCATCGAAAATTCAGCCAAGTTCTATACCTGTGCTATTTTTTTCTCAATGTTTAGGAGGGAAAAAATAAAGCTGAAATAACTTCACACTTTCAAAGCTGAGAAAATATTTGTGGATTCTTTGAAACATGCAGAAAAGTTAATTCAATGAGAACATCAAATGTTAAATGAGATATGAATATAAATTATTGAATCTATTCAGTACATGAAGAATTTTTCTATGACAATCATAAACTCTTATAGTCAATTTGTGAATAATTTGAAGGTGTGAGATGCTATAATTAATAGACAACTTTTTATATGTTTTTATTGATACTGTCCTTTCCTTACTCATTAAATAATATACCCAATGTTGTGTTTGATTGAAATTAATTTATTTTTCGGGCAGTTCAAAAATGAAATCCAAACTAATATAATCATTGTTTTTGAATTTAGAAAAAATTACGTCGTTTTAATATTTATAATAAAAAGGCAGAAGGCATTGACGTGAATCCATGATTTTAAATTCATAGAGGAGCAACATAGTGACTCGATTGATTTGGAAAAATTGAATAAAATGCATCATCAGTTAATTTAGGAATTTTACGGGGTATATTATAACTGAACCTTAGGCGGTTGGACAAGAGTTATTTCTCAAAATATGGGAATCTACAAAATGTTTTATACAAACTACACTGTCATCGTTGACTTTAAAACTACTTTCTCTATGAATTGCGCTAAGCCATTTTCTTTCTTTTCCTCGCGGATCTTTCGAAAATCTAAATACCGACACTTTCTCATTAGTAGATTTTTAGTTGCTTTTGCAAAAGGGCACTATACAAGTACGAGGCATAGTACACAAATCGGAGATTTCCAAAGGAAATTTTACTAACCTTCCTGTTGATAATCCTTCCATCTTCGACTGAAAGTCGAAAAATCCAATCACAAACCCGATACACACTGTCCTTGCAACAGCAACACTTATTTTTACTTTATTTATTGATTTAAAACCCGATCACACGAACACGAAAAAAACAAACCTTTTTACACGTTTCCCGGTCGAATTTCTGATGCGAACTATATCACATGATACGCTTCAAAACAGAACTTCAAGTGCAAAGTCGTAACACTCTGAGCCTGGTACAACCCTTTGTCGGGGTTCCGGCAACGTCGCATTTTAAAGCAACATTCTGGCCTGTTAAATACCTTAGACCGCGAATGAATAAATTTATTATTTACAAATTCTCATTTGACCAATACCTTGAGTTGTGGCGATTAACTGTTCCATTTAAACAAAAAGTTGCCTCATCGGAAAAAACTATGCTAGAATCAAAATTACAAAAATACAGATGTCCATTAGCCGTTCGCAAAATTCCAACCGTCGGTCAAAATCATCGTATGACAATTCTTGAACCAACTGTACCTTTTACGGATGATACTTTTCACTTTTTAATATCTTTCCTACAGAACGTCGACTGATACCATGGTTTAGTGCCAAATTTATGGTGGAAGTTTGAGGTGATTTTTCTAAATCGATTGCAATATTTTGTTTAACAGTTTCGTTCGTTGCAGTCCGCGGTCTTCCAGGTTTTAGCAAATTTTTTACCCTCCCAGTAGTATTAAAACGTTGTAATGTTTTAGTTACTGTTGAGCGTGATAAAGGATTTCTCTCCAAATGCAAATTATTAAAAATATGACACACTTCTTCATGAGTTCTAACACGATCACCATAACCGATCATCATTAAAATTTCAATACGCTCTTTTTCACTTAATTGAACCATTCTAAATTGTTCAATTTATTTCCGTCAATTAGATTTTGACACTTGAAGAACAAAAGACGTACTAAACAGTACTGGTTTATTTATTACTATTACTAAGCATACAAACAACATCAATTAGTTTATCTAAATAGTTTTTTGCTCTAATGCAAAAAACTCAAAGGAGGTTTGTTAAAGTGCTATATTCCTCGTTTTTACAAATTTTTTACACTAAACTCAGTATGTTTGAATTCAAAATAACAAGCTCTTTCAAAATCTGTAAAAATATATAGGGTGTCCCATTTAAATTAAAGAAGTTGATGGCATTTCCGGTTAAACCGGAAGTATATTATTATCAAAAAAATGTACATCAGATGCGTTTTGTTCCATTGCACTTACCTGCAAATTTTCATAAATATCGTTTTTTTCGTTTAAAAGATATTTAATCGGTTCCATACCAATTGAATATGCGAGCTCAACCTCAAGTTCACGCTGGTATTACAGCAATACCACAATTGAATCCTACTCATGAATTAACTACTTTCTGCTGGATATTTTGATATCGAATGTGAGATTGATATCGATATAAACTGGAATTCTGCAAAAGCTAATAATGATTTATGGGTTGATTACAATGAAGTTACAGCTGTTATTCCACCAGTTAAATATTGTAGTGGTGAAACTATAGCAGGATGGAATTGCGATGGAATGGGATCTCTGTCATCTATCAGAAGAGGACCTCCTATCAAATTGACATTTCAAAGAAAACAAAGATTGGAAATATCAGATGATGATATTTCTTTGTTATCAGATTGTTCAACCACTTCTTTAAATAAAAAATTTAAAGGTCAAGAATTAAAAGACAAACATATGTAATCACATTATATTTTCTCAATAAACTCCAAAAACATAATGGATATGGTTTTTTATTACAATCCTTAAGTTAAGGACAAGATCTCCACTTATAAGATGTTATTCTATCATTAAAAGGTTTATCAACAGGAAACGGATAATAATTGGAAGTACAAAAAACAGGTGTTCTATGAATAATTTGATCTGATTCATATTTAATTCTAGCCGTTAAGATATCACCCCCTAATAATAATTTTATTATTTCCAACTGTCCTGGATCTATTTGAATTTTATTCCAAGCTAATATTCTTTTATTAACACAATCTTGCAGTGGAAATGATATAAACTTATTAAAATTTTGAACAACCCCGTAATTAAAACTATAATTAATTACCATATCTAAAATATATGATTTTCCCGAACTTTCTTCCCCATATATAATAAAGGTATTAACTTTAGCTAAATTCTTTTCAAACACATTATATACGTCTGATAGAAATTGTTGAACATTATCGATATTTCCTAATTGAAATAATAGTAATTCTTCAATAATATAAATTGACTCTTCTAATGTATAATAATATTTCATAACATCTCCTCTAGGGCAAGCATATAACGGATTTCCTTCTCGAGTGAAATTATATAAATCCCTTATACTGTAGTCTAAAGAACCGTGCACATATTCTGTAAAACAATTCTGAAACCAAAAAGTTTTAGTATTATAATATCGAAATGGAGAAGTTAAAAATACAGTTGAACTCAATGGTTGCGTTCATAAACTTACTCAGAGTAAGCTCCCTTACTCTGAAGCGTTCATAAACTTGCTTTGTAATCCTCGGAGTATATTCTGTGAGCGTTCATAAACTTCCTCTGAGTAAGCTCTGCATACTCTGCTATTTGGGAGAGTAAACACATACTCTGACAGTTGTGATGTACGATTTTCATTCTGTCCTGCTCCCGCAGACTTTTTGAAACTTGAATATTATTCGAATAAGTATTTATTTCTGGTTTTGTTTCATTTCAATAACGAAATACGAAACAATTAATTTTTCAAGTGAAACAACTATTCTGTGAAATAAAGAAATATTGGAAAGAATTACTTTAATGATTAATAAATTTAATGAAATTGCTAGCAGTGGATTAACGAAGCTCAAAGTGAACTTTACCAAGAGATAATGGTAAAGAAAAAAGAGTTTTTCCCTGTATTGCAGAACCTAGAGTGGTCCATTCAAGTTCAAATAAATCGAGACATGAAAAGTCCCACAATAACTGTTTTTTGTACCTGATTTGGAATCTACGTTGATATTTTGTTATATTCGAGAGTTTAGATCTGTCAAGATTCATTCATATTTTGCTTTATCTTTCATGCAATATTTTTTTAACTTCTTTTTGTTAGCTTCCCCAAATGAAACTATTTCTTGTTACGAAGTATTTAATTTTTTTCTGGCGTAGAGTCAATAAAACAACAAAACATGTAATAACATTTTTAATTTTCTGCTTGCAAGAGAAAGTTATAGACAATAATATCCTTTTTCATTCTTTCTGTCTCATTAAAAGTAATTCAATAAAGTCCTGAGAACATTTATCAGTTTCCTCCCAATCATAAAAAAAACACGGTTGTGCTCTGCTTTTCAAATAAAAGAAAAATTGACTATACTGCGAAGACACAACTGAAAATTTACGACTAGAGAGAATTTTTTTCTTGAACTTCTATTATTCATTCATGATAGCAACAATTCAATATAAAAATGATATATAAAAAATGTATATGATGCAAAAGTATTATTAATAACCTATACACATGTTCGAATTTTGAATGACATTTGTCAGAGTAAGTTTGTGAATGAAGAGTGTGGAGTAAAGACCGAAATATATTTCTGATCATATGGCCATACTCTTACTCTACTCTTCGAGTAAGTTTGTGAACGCTGCCAATATGGCTGATATTGGTGCTGTTGGGTGTTCCTTGGGAAATTCGAGTAATTGGTCCCTTTTACTTCTTTTGTGGTGTTGGGAAGTTTCTGAAAATTTTTCGTTACCAAGTTCACTATTTTGTCCACATGAATTTTGAGTGGATCCACAGGAGATGAAGTTATAAAATAGAGTCTCTTTGAAGCATGTTTCCACCATTGACTCTTGTCGATTACTGATACCTCTTGGAATGGGTACACCTATAATTTTATGACCTCGTGTCCAATCACGCCCTCCGATTTCGGAGTAAATAATTTGTCTTGGAGTCGTGGAGAAATACTCTGTTGTATAAAAGAGCCAGGACCCGGTAAGGCTACTTGTCCAAACAATCTATCAAGGCTTGTTTCTCCTCCTCCGACAAGGTTTGCTTCAATAATGTCCGAAACCATCCTTTGTCTCTTAGGGGTTTTTCGAAACATTCCCATGATGTACTCTCGGTATCTTCTTTTGTAAGTATCAAACTCTTCAATACTTTGCTGAGAGTCTCTGGTACCCTCCCTCATAAAGTCAGCACAGTTTAGAAATATAATTATATTACTAAACTGTGAAGTCAGTCTCATCAAGAATGTTTATATTAACATCACCAACAAAAATGACATAACATTCTGGGGAATTTGAATCAACTGTTGGTAGTGCTTAAAGAAGTCTGGGGGATAATAAGTTTTTCGGTCTGTCAAACTGAAATGACAATATAATACTGTCACTTGTCACTGCATTTCTGATTCTGTTTGGGTTTGGATTTTAGGAAATATGTTTTGTCCTTCTTGTCCGTAAACTCTTTATTATTATTAACTAATATGGATTTTGTTGAAGAAGGACAAGATTCCCTAGAGAAAAAACCAACAATATGGTTGAAGGACTCGTAAGTATCATTAATTATATTTCATGTGTAGTCATGTGAATGTACTAAGAAATTCTCTGATATTAAAAAAACTGTTAATTTTTTCCCATTGGTTCCAAAAGCACTAATAGGCCCTATTTAACACTGAATATAATCGATTTCCCACGAACAAGAAAGGTGCTGTTAATGATTCATAAGGCACTAATAATTGCGATAATTAATTTCCCTTGTTTCAGTGATCAAATTTTGCGAGATGAAAGTTGCGGATCTGCCAAGGTCAAGATTGAAGATGTGGAGACTGTTGAACAATTTATTGATGAAGATCAAATTCACCACAGAGATGCCTTTGTAGTAAAAGAGGAAGGTTATGATAACCTCCATGATGCACACAAGAAAATTGTCCTTTCGTCTCTTAAAGAAGAGAACAAAGATGCCTTTGTTGTTAAGAAGGAAATTCAGAAACCTTTCGAAAACTTTATAAACGAAGAAAAAAGCGAATACAATTCTGATGAACCTGTTCGTGAAAAAAATGTTGCGAAGCAACATAAGTGTCAATCGTGTGATTTCTCTACGAATTATAAAAAACAGCTCAAAACTCACATGGATTCGGTCCATGCGGATTTGAAAGTGCATAAATGCCACTTGTGTGACTATGCCGCAAGCAAGAAATCGTCCCTTAAGGGGCACATCGACTCTGTGCATTTGAATCTGAAGGAACACAAGTGCCATTTATGTGACTACGCCACCAATTATAAATCTCATCTCAAAACGCACATAAACTCGGTTCATCTGAATTTGAAAAGACACAAGTGTCATTTGTGCGAGTACTCCTCCAGCAATAATGTGCATCTTAAGTGGCATGTAAATAAAGTTCATTCCGATTCGAAGTAACATAAGTTTCTCTTTCGATGGAAAATATAATGAATATAATCTTTGTTATAAGTAATATGAAATGTATATTTTATATAGTTCTCTTTTCATGCTTGTCTAGACATATTCTAGTTTATTGAATAAATAAACTTATTATTTCGAACAGTATTTACAAAACTTGGATAAGTGAAATGTGTTTTTTATATTTTACCGAGAAATAACATGAGAATCTGGAAAATTCGAATGAACAATTATTAGTCCTTAAAGTAGTCTGGGAAAATAAAGTTTTTCGTTATGTCAAATTGTCACTGCTTTGCTGAAATAACAAATTGATAATGGTGTTGTTATCACAGATAGTCTTATCAAGATATATACAGGCTGTTCTACAAACTCTATGAATCTGAAAATCTATATTTTTTGTTCAAATCATAATTATAATAGAAATTTTAAGTTTGTCATAGAGCTCGTAGAACATCCTGTATATATGTACAGGGTTATTCACGAATATGGCTCTATAGAATATTTTTAGGAAAGACACAAAATTCAGGATTGAAATTGTAAAGGTGAGCTTCAAGTAAGAAGACGACTTCTCATATATTTTTTTTAGGTTATAGGACTTCCGGTTTTTCCGGAAGTGACATCAACTTTCGTTTTTCAAATGGGAAGACCCATTTTTAATTGCATGTAAGAAAGCTAACATTCCTTAACCTCATTTTGTCATATTATCAGATGAAAAATCGCGAAGTTGTCGTTGTATTAAAATCTGTCAGAATGAAATTCAAAAATTCGTCATCAGCTGGAAAAAGGACATTGAATGTAGTTTCTTCATTTCAGGTTTGTTCAAAGTTAAATTTGTATTATTGATTGTATTGAATAAATATTCTTCATTTCAGGATAAGAAACACGTCTTGTTTAATTTCCAAAACATCCCTATAACATTGTATTCTGAGTGTCCTTGATTCCAAAAGTTTGAATTTTCCCGAGAAAATTCTCTTTAAATGAGGAAATACAAAAAAAAAAATAAAAATTGAACTCTGTTGAAATACAGACAACTTCGAGGTTTTTTTATTGAAAATTCTCATTTTTCAGAATCTCCAAGAAGAAAAGTTGATACTTCTTTTCCGATAGCGTGATTTTCAGAATATGATACAGGAGGTCACAAAGTTCTTTGTCAAAGTTAGAAGGGACGAAACATCAAAAAATCGTTTTTTTTCAAATTGGAACCCCATTTTTTCGAAATCTTCGTCAAAAAATAATACGTCCAAGACTTTTATCCCAAAATGAATATTTTTCGAGATATTTAGGAAGAACAATTCATTCCGAATGTGTTTTTTTACTGGAAAATAATTAGCGGTCAAGTGAAATTTTTGGAAATCTCTGTTATCGAGATATTTTCCTATAGTTCAGTTCTTGAATTATCATCTGTAATGCGATAGCAACAATCGGTTTAAAGTTCTCAATGTGGGTATTGGTGAAGTCAACGTAAAAAATTCTCAGGAATGCAGAAAAAAATAATTTGTAATAATTTTTAATGCTTTTGAAAGAATAATTAACAGAATAACATGTAACAATTTTAATACTGAAAATTCAAATTTCCCTACCATGACAAAAAAGAAATTCTCCAGAATTAAGAATTTCCGGAAATTATCCTGAGCTTTAAAAAGTAAAGAAAAACTGAACTCGTCTGAACTATAAGAAAATATATTCTCGATAACAGAGATTTCTAAAAATTTCACTTGACCGCTAATGATTTTTCAGTAGAAAAACACATTCGGAATGAGATTGAAAATTGAAGACAAAATTGTTTTTCCTGAATATCTCTCTCTCTATTCTTTTTGGGATAAATGTCTTGGAAGTATTCTCCTATTATTTTTTGAAGATTTCGAAAATGAGAATTTTTAATGAAAAAACCTCGAAGTTGTCTGTATTTCAACAGAGTTCAATTTTGAGATTTTTTTTTCGTATTTCCTCATTTAAAGAGAATTTTCTCGGAAAAATTCAAACTTTTGTAATCAAAAAGACTTAGAATTTAATCTATTTATGCAATAAACAATGGGTCTTCCCATTTTAAAGTCCTAAAACCTTCAAAAAATATACGAGGAGTCGTCTTTTTACTTGAATCTCACCTTTACAATTTCAATCCTGAATCTTGTATCTTTTCTTAAAGACACAAAACACTTTGTGCTAGCATGGATAATGTCCAAATTTGAAATCGTCCAATGAGGAATGCAGTTGATGCCATTATCAGTTTCTCTAAAAAAGACCACCGTAACGTGTCATTTATTTTACTCTATCTCTCATGGTTAAAAAAGTTGTAGTTCATGTATCACCAGTTCTGGACACCCTGTACACTGATTAGATTTTTTTCACCAATTTCGGAATATTTCGTTTTATCAGCAGTAGGTGGCGCTATTCACGATCTTATAGGAGATCTACGTGATCTAGAAGAACATCTTCATGCAATTCTTCTTTGGACAGAAAAAAAAAACAGATTCTTCACAAATGGACCTTTGAAATTCCTTCAATTTTAAAATTAAAATTCTCAAATACTTTCTCTCTGATCGTGAGGGTTTATTATGATAAAAACAGGTTAGATATAATCTAAACTCCCTCTAGCGGAGAAATATCTCCCTGAGAAAACAAGTATAAGAAATGCATATGCATGGTTTGTAAATTAGTGATATTTTTATTTGAAATAATATCTTGAATCTGAGCAGGAATAAAAAGATTTTGTCATTTAGTAGAATAATATTTTCATTATGAGTTAATAAATTATTAATGCCATTGATTCCTATATTAGAAAAAATTAAAGAAAAGGCTTGGGTGAGATTATTGAGAATGGGAAAAATTTTTCACAAAAATGTTTGTGTGCTCCCTTCATTTTCAAAAGAGTGATTATCTTGCCATAGGTCTGTTGTAAATGAAGTTTGTGAATATTTTATAATCCTTTATCCATCTTTCAGGTTCAATATTTCAGCAAATGAACCCCATTTTTTCGAAATCTTTGCCAAAAACTAATAGGAACATACGTCCAAGACTTTTATCCCAAAATGAATATTTTTCGAAATATTCGGGCAAAAAAGATTTTGTCTTCAATTTTAAATCTCATCCCGAATGAAGAAAGAAATGAGAATTTTTAATGAAAAAACCTCGAAGTTGTCTGTATTTCAACAGAGTTCAATTTTGAGATTTTTTTTCGTATTTCCTCATTTAAAGAGAATTTTCTCGGAAAAATTCAAACTTTTGTAATCAAAAAGACTTAGAATTTAATCTATTTACGCAATAAACAATGGGTCTTCCCATTTGAAAGTCCTAAAACCTTCAAAAAATATACGAGAAGTCGTCTTTTTACTTGAATCTCACCTTTAGAATTTCAATCCTGAATCTTGTGTCTTTCCTAAAAGACACAAAACACTTGTGCTAGCATGGATAATGTCCAAATTTGAAATCGCCCAAGGAGGAATGCAGTTGATGGCATTATCAGTTTCTCTAAAAAAGACCACCGTAACGTGTCATTTTTTTCACTCTATCTCTCATGGTTAAAAAAGTTGTAGTTCATGTATCACTAGTTTTGCCCAACCTGTACTACACTGATTAGATTTTTTTCGCCAATTTCGGAATGTTTCGTTTTATCAGCAGTAGGTGGCGCTATTCACGATCTTATAGGAGATCTACGTGATCTAGAAGAACATCTTCATGCAATTCTTCTTTGGACAGAAAAAAAAACAGATTCTTCACAAATGGACCTTTGAAATTCCTTCAATTTTTAAAATTAAAATTCTCAACAAGGGCGGTCCTAAGGGGGGGGTAGAGGGGGTAATTACCCCCCCCAGAACACCCCAACCATTTCAAATTTTTCGACAATTATATAATGCTTTTAAGGATTAACAAAAAATTTTTATAAAAATCAAGAAAATAAATTCATATTCAACAAGTGACTTTTTGTCACATATCGCCAAAATATTGAAAATTTTACACATTAGCTAATATCAAGAATACTGACCGAATGGTTTGAGTGATTTTTTTTATGTCAAACATGAGTATATCATTTTGGGGGCAAAGGGTATTTTTAGTGGCATTTTTTTTACCTTTCTTAATCTTACAAGTCATACATCAAATTGGCGCGATGATATTGAAATACAAAGGGTGTCCCACCGGGAGTGTCCATTAGAAGTTTATGGAGAAAAATAATATTTCGATCACTCCCAAATTTTGAGTGAAGATATAAGCTATGTTGACATTTATTTTTGATATACTAGCTCAAACCCGCCGTTTCGATAGCGTAATATTTCAATTTAAAACGGTATTGATAGGGCCTGCAACCCCACATTCATAACCTAGTATCGAAGGAGAGACAGGCACGTGACTACGTGACAGAGGGAATTCGCGTAGATTCAATGATTTCTCGCTCAAATTCGCAGTCGTTCAACCTACGGTATCTTTTAAAGTATCCATGAGAAAAGTATACTGTAAAAAGCATTTTTCATCAGGAATAAATGCCGCAGATAACAATCACATTAATTTTTATATGAATTCATTTCATGCAAGGCGAGGGCCCTCTTCAAATTGAGCATTATTTCGAATTGAACTGAAAATGTTAAAAATGGTTATCGTGGGTTGTCCTCAGCAGTTAGACATTTGCAGGGCGCGGGCTTTTTTATAGAACTTTTTGAGCACTACAAAATTGTCTCCGTCCGGGCCGTAAAAGCCTAAAAAAACCAGGTTAATAAAATACCGACTTTTTCATGAAAACTCGATATTTTTTCTCATCTCTTCGTGATATAGGAATGAAATCTACATGAAAACCTTCCAAAATGAATTCTCTACATTATAATGAAAATTTCATTAAAATTTGGTCATCTGGTTCCTGAGTCCATAGAGAACAAACAAACACACAAACACACTGACATTCACATTAAAAATATTAGTATAGATTTTTAAATATCGAAGACTTCTGCCTTACCGGAAATGGTATCAACTTTCTTATTTCCATATATACATCCTATATATTATGACTTTTTTGGATATATCTCCGAATGCCACATTCATTTTATGTTGTTTCCTATGGTCATCTAGAGCCGTTTTCGAGTTATTCACTGTTTTTTTTTCTAAATTTAAAATTGAGGCTTGTATTAGATCACTGAAGATTCAATGAAAGCGAAATGCATTATCTCAGATCTGATTTTTGAAATGGGTTACCGAAAAGATATTCAACATCACTTTGTAAAGAACATAAATTTTTGATAGGTATACTAGAAGATAAAATGAGAGTCTCCAAGTTGGGATTTGAAAATAGCTAAGAATTCGATTTGTTTCAAATGAAAACAGAAGTTTTTTCACTCAAATATCAATTTGTACGGAAAAAATAAGTGGGGTTTTTCAAGAGTTCCCTAGATTGTTATAAAAGGTCGAACATTATATTCAATATCTCATACAATATTATGCTCGAAGCTAAAAGTTAGTTCTGAATATCTCGAAAATGATACATTTTAGACAAAGAGAACCCTCAAACAACTCCACTTACGGTAACCCAGTTCAAAAACATATCTTAGAAAATACTTTGTGCCTTCATTGAATACTCAGTCTTCTACAAGCCTCAATTTGTAATTTTTTTCAAAAAACAGTGGATAACTCGAAAACGGTTCTAGGTAGCCATAGGAAATGAAATATTAAATGAATGTGGCATTTGAAGATATGTCCGAAAAAGTCATAATATACAGGGTGTTCCATTAGAAATAAAAAAGTTGATACCATTTTCGGTGAAAGCAGTCATTGATATTTGAAAATATATCATGAATGAAAACTTTTTTATCTTCACACACACGTTCACACAAAATTTAAAATGATCGAATGATTATTTCTACATAATTTTCTTGTGGTGGGACACTATGTGTAGGCATATATTCGTTGGAAAAAATTACCCCCCCCAGAAATATACCCTAGGACCGCCCATGATTCTCAAATACTTTCTCTCTGATCGTGAGGGTTTATTATGATAAAAAAAAGTTAGATATAATCTAAACTCCCTCTAGCGGAGAAATATCTCCCTGAGAAAACAAGTATAAGAAATGCATATGCATGGTTTGTAAATTAGTGATATTTTCATTTAAAATAATATCTTGAATCTGAGCAGAAATAAAAAGATTTTGTCATTTAGCATTAGCTAGTAGAATAATATTTTCATTATGAGTTAATAAATTATTAATGCCATTGATTCCTATATTAGAAAAAATTAAAGAAAAGGCTTGGGTGAGATTATCGAGGATGGGAAAAATTTTTCACAAAAATGTTTGTGTGCTCCCTTTATTTTCAAAAGAGTGATTATCTTGCCATAGGTCTTTTGTAAATGAAGTTTGTGAATATTTTATAATCCATCTTTTCAGGTTCAATATTTCAGCAAATAAACCCCATTTTTTCAGAGCATTTTGAAATCTTTGTCAAAAAATAATAGGAATACGTCCAAGACTTTTATCCCAAAATGAATATTTTTCGAAATATTCGGGAAAAACGATTTTGTCTTCAATTTTAAATCTCATCCCGAATGAAGAAAGAAATGAGAATTTTTAATGAAAAAACCTCGAAGTTGTCTGTATTTCAACAGAGTTCAATTTTGAGATTTTTTCGTATTTCCTTATTTAAAGAGAATTTTCTCGGGAAAATTCAAACTTTTGGAATGAAGACTCAGAATTCAATGGAGAATCTATATATGCAATAAAAATGGGTCTTCCCATTTGAAAAACGAATGTTGATGTCACTTCTAGAAAAACCGAAAGTCCTAGAATCTTAAAAAAATATAGTAGTCGTCTTCTTACTTGAAGCTCACCTTTAAAATTTCAATCCTGAATATTGTGTCTTTCCTAAAAATACACCATACAGCAATGTTCGTGAATAACCCTGTAAATAAATATCATTGGTTTGAGAGCTAAAATAATTCAATACATATTGAAACAAAAAGGTACCTAGCTGAGATTATTGCAACACAGGAAAACCATACAGGTCAGCAGTATCATTAAATGAGGAAAGGGAAAAAACCTCAGCTGTAAAAAACCCCTTACCCCGCCCATGAAAAAAAAATAACTTGAAATATAAAATATCATAAAATATCGAGTTGTAATTCCTTCAAATATTTGTTGACAGCTTTCTCAATGGTAGCTGGATTCGCCAATAATGAAAAACAGTTAAAACAACGGTTTATTTGCTGACCAATACAATATAGCAGAACACTTTACCTTTTGACAATGTTTTTTTTCTTATGAAGAAAACAGAGAGATGTATTAATCATTAATTCGCATGAACTGAATTTAAATGCATTACAAGCGATGACTTTTTATTCGAGGCAAAATCACACAAATGACACTTATGTTGCCTCAAATTCAAATGAACCACATCTATATGTTTTTGCAGATTAACTTTCTGACTCGAAGAAACATCACAGAATTGACACTTGTATTGCCTCAACTTCAAATGAACAGAATCTATATGTTTTTGGAGATTTATCTTCTGATTCGAGGCATATTCGCACAAATGACACTTGTGTCTCTTCAGATTCAAATGGACCGAATCTATATGCTTCTGGAGGTTGTCTTTTCGATTCGAGGCAAACTCACATGAATGACACTTGTGTGTCTTCAAGTTCGAATGAGCCGAATCCACGTGTGCTTTGAGGGTTGATTTTTTATTCGAGGCATACTCGCAATAATGGCACTTATATTGTCTCAAGTTCGAATGCACCGAATCTATGTGCATTTTGAGATTATGTTTCTCGTACGAGGCATACTCGCAAGAATGGCACTTGCGTTGCCTCAGGTTTAAATGGACAGAATTTATGTGTCTTTTGACTTTCGAATTTTCGTTGGACTCGAAATCGCATGAGTGACATTCGTATTTCTTCATGTTTGAATGGACAACATCTTCAGGTATTTTTGGATCAGATTTTGCATTGGATTGTTCTGAATTCGAATGATTTTCTTGGAACGTTTCACATGAAGCTCACCTTTAGAATTTCACTCCTGAATCTTGTATCTTTCCTAAAAATATTCTATACAGCCATATTCGTGAATAACCTGTAAATAAATATCATTGGTTTGAGAGCTAAAATAATACAATACATATTGAAACAAAATGGTACCTAGCTGAGATTGTTGCAACACAGGAAAACCATACAGGTCTGCAGTATCATTAAATGAGAAAGGGAAAAAACTTCAGCTGAAAAAAACCCTCACCCCGCCTGTGAAAAAAAAATAACTTGAAATATTAAATATTATAAAATATGGAGTTGTACTTCCTAGCGCTTCAAATATTTGTTGACAGCTCTCTCAATGGAAGCTGGATTTGCCAAAAATGAAAAACAGTTAAAACAACAGTTTATTTGCTGACCAATACAATATAGCAGAACACTTTACCTTTTGACAATGTTTTTTTTTCTTATGAAGAAAACAGAGAGATGTATTAATCATTAATTCGCATGAACTGAATTTAAATGCATTACGAGCGATGACTTTTTATTCGAGGCAAAATCACACAAATGACACTCATGTTGCCTCAAATTCAAATGAACCACATCAATATGTTTTTGTAGATTAACTTTTTGACTCGAAGAAACATCACAGAATTGACACTTGTATTGCCTCAACTTCAAATGAACAGAATCTATATGTTTTTGGAGATTTATCTTCTGATTCGAGGCATATTCGCACAAATGACACTTGTGTCTCTTCAGATTCAAATGAACCGAATCTATATGCTTCTGAAGGTTGTCTTTTCGATTCGAGGCAAACTCGCATGAATGGCACTTATGTGTCTTCAAGTTCGAATGAACCGAATCCACGTGTGTTTTGAGGGTTGATTTTTTATTCGAGGCATACTCGCAATAATGGCACTTATATTGCCTCAAGTTCGAATGCACCGAATCTATGTGCATTTTGAGATTATGTTTCTCGTACGAGGCATACTCGCAGGAATGGCACTTGTGTTGCCTCAAGTTTAAATGGACAGAATTAATGTGTCGTTTGACTTTCGACTTTTCGTTGGATGTGAAATCGCATAAGTGACATTCGTATTTCTTCATGTTTGAATGGACAACATCTTCAGGTGTTTTTCGATCAGATTTTGCATTAGATTGTTCTGAATTCGAAAAATTTTCTTGGAACATTTCACATAAATTATTTTCTTCTTGCTTGAAATTTGAATGAAGGGCACCTAAATATCCTTTGACTTCTGGTTTCTCATTCGAGGTGAACCCATTGATGTGGTACATGTGTTGGTGTGAATCCACATTCTTCTCTTGTGTAGAGTGTTTCGAAACATATTCACTATCTTCTATATATTTTTCATCCTTTTCCTTTAAATGGGTGAAAAAAGCAACTTTTTTCTCATGAAGCTGTTTAAACTGGCAAGTCTCAACTTTCAGAAAAAATTCTTTTAAATCATGAACTCGATTTTCATAAATACACTCTTCAACAATGTCGATGTCTTCAATCTTTACTTTGTCTATTTCACTATTATCTTCGTCTAAAAAGCTGAAAAAGATTGAACATTTGGTCTAAATTGTAGATTTGAAGAGAGGAATATGAAACTAAAAATTGATTAATCAAAAACTTCAGTTGCATTTATTTAATGGAATGAAAAAAGATGGTTTACACTGAAAAGAATGAATAATCTTTATTCTTACAAGCAAAAGAGAACAGCTATCTGTTCTTTTAACTAAAAACTTCAGCCCTCGTCTTGGGATTGAGGTCAAAAATTTACAGATCGATCTGGTTCAGTAACCCAAGCTCACATTGAAAAATTTTTATTGTAAAATAATACGAACCTGTCTTCTTCTTTAATATTTGTTAATTTCTGGGTAGTATTTTCAACAATATCCATATTTTGTGGTTGTCTTTCTTCTAGGATTAATATAAACTTTATTTAATGAAGAAATCAACAATATACCACCTGTACTAAACAGTTTAGAGCTCAACCAAGGCACGAAATTTCACTAATAATTCATATTCCCCGCTGTTTGTTAGAAAGCTTTTTAATTTACAGATATTGTAGGAGTAGTAGTGTGCTAGATATATAGTTACCCTGGTAACGGGGATGTCATATAAGAAATAATAAAAATTTAAATGAGTTTTGAAAAAGAATTCCTTGCCTCAATTTGAATTATTTTACGCATTAAAAGTGCAACTATAGATATTATTAGGTATTTTTTGTTTAGATATATGGTAATCCCACTTGCATATACCGAAAAATAATCAAATTTCAGCTCAAGCACAGTTTAGTAATATAATTATATTTCTAAACTGTGGCTCAAGTGTCAAATATTGTTTTGGCTTGGCATCCATCTTCCAATTCATAGAAATACACAGAACCATTGACCGCAAGGATGCGTTCCATTAGAGATATCAAATCCCGAAAACTGCCCTTTGCTGGCGAATCCAAAAATCTAAACTCCCTTTAGCGGCGAAATATCGCCCTAAGAAAACAAGTATACTTCGGAGTAATCCCGTTCAAAATACATGGTTTTTAATATAAATTATTCACATTTTCGTTTAATATACGAAGATTGGTGAAATTATTAGCTTTTCTGAATAGTAGAATTGATGCTGAGAAACTATCGAAAGGTATTTATACGAGAATTATAAGTTAACATAAGATTATTCTCAAATTCATGTGTTTAAATTTTAGGTTAGCAGTTATATTGAAGCTGAGCAGAAATAAAAAGATTCTTTTGAATAATATTGGCTAGTGGAATAATATTTTCATTATTAGTGAATGAATTATAATGCCCTTGATATATTGAAAAAAGAGAAGCTTGGGTGAGAAGATTGAAGATGGGAAAAATGATTGATTTTTCTCATCATTTTCAGATTGATAATCTCGCCATAGGTCTTTTGTAAAGAAATTTGTGAATAATTCATAATATTTATTCATTTATCTTTTCAGGTTCAAAATTTCAGCAAATGAAAGCTCCTGAGCTTAAAGCTACTGCTGTGACTTCTCGAAACTTGCAACGTAGTTAATATCCAGAAGAAATAAATAGGGCTTGTATGGCCCAACATAAATTGAGGAGAGAATCCAAGAATAATACTCTTAGGGATAAACATATAATTTCTCAATCAACAACTCAGTGTACTCATTTCCATGATTTTAAATGTGGTGTGTAAATCAAAGAAAAAAATGCTGCAATATTGTCTGCTTTGAGTGAAGAGGAACAATCTGTAAGATTTGAAAATGCAGAGGAAGTATCTGAAGACAATGGGACAAGTGAAAACTGGTGATTTGATGTGAAATTTTGCTAACGCTATTAAAAATGAGAAAGAATTGAACTTCTTGACTGAATTTGCAAACACTTAGTTTGGAAGATTATAAGTTTTCAAACAATTAAAATTTTTTAAGTATTTTATGAATTTTCAAAGGTTCGTTCTATATTTATGTCAGCATTTTGTTTTAGTCATTTCACTTTGACTTGGCAATTACATACATCTCTTCTGACTTTTTGGTATCATCTCTGGCAAATTTTCCATTGTAAAGAAATATTTTACCTATATTTGATTGTTATCTTAATATTGTGTGATGAAAGATATATACAATTTCCATTTTAAAATCACAAACAAAACACAAATAAAGACTGGAAAGAAATTTTAAAATCGTTTATTCATTTCGCAACATATAATTGAAGAAATGATTGTCTGCTTTGAGTAAAGAGGAACAATCTGCTGTGCATGTGCTATTCAAAATGCAATTTGTGAGATCTGAAGACAATGGGACAAGTGAACACTGGTGATTTGATGTGATATTTTGCTAACGCCATTAAAAATAAGAAACAATTGAACTCCTCGACTGAATTTGCAAACACTTGGTTTGGAAGATTATAGGTTTTCGAACAATTTAAAATTTTAAGTATTTTAAAATTTTTCAAAGGTTTGTTCTATATTTATTCCAGCATTTTGTTTAAGTCGTTTCACTTTTTGGTATCATCTCTGGCAAATTTTCCATTGTAAACAAATATTTTATCTAAAATTGATTGTTATCTTAATATTGTGTGATGAAAGATATATACAATTTCCATTTTAAAATAACAAACAAAACACAAATATAGACTGGAAAAAATTTCAGAATCGTTTATTCATTTTGCAATATATGATTGAAGAAATGATAAAATGAAATGTTCTCGATCAAATTTTGTTTGTAATCTTCATGAAAGGGAGCACCCACTTTAAAAAATGATTTGGGAAAACTTTAATAAACAATGAAGTCGTATGTTTCCAAATTCAACAGATTCATTTGAACCTGTGTGCAGCACGAATGATTCTGCTTCAATTGGATATCACTTCGAGGTAGTACCATTCATTTACGAATTTTGCAGAATCTCATGGATTTAGAAAATACTTCCAAATATATTATTCTTCGTCATTTTTAGTGATCCCAACAAGTGTAATACATATTCATTTGACCAAAATAATTGTTCTTACAAGTAATTTAAATATCTTTGTATACAATTTTTCATCATTCGTGGTGAAAACGAGTTGTTCTTCTGAATTCGCCACACTTAATGTACAATCAGAAACATGCTCCCAGAATTTACGTCTATTAATTTATTCTACGATTTCTAGTTTTTTGGTTACGTAAAAATTTTGATTTTCACCACGAAAATAATGAAAATGGGCTCCAGGATTCCTAGATTTGTCGGAAATACATCCATGAACAAAGCAATTAGTGTTCTTAAAGGTATTTTTCCCAGATATAGTTTTCATGACGATAAAATTAAAAAAAAAAAACAAATAAACATAGCTTTCAAGTACAAACTGCCGGATAGAGTTGAGTTTTGTTCTATAAAGTTTGTAAATTAGACCATCTTTCCATACTGTCTTATGCTGCAGATAAATCAACAAATTCTGTCCCTGTTTTCAAGTTTATATTTATAATATGTACATTTTGTATTTACATACAAACAGGTTACATACATACAGGTTACTATGTAACCTTAATAAATACCTATCTAACGCATCAGTTGCACTTACGTTATTTGACAATCGAATGCACCGACTCTACATGTGATCTCAGATAAGTTTTCCTACTAAAAGCGAGTCCGCAAACATCACATTTATGCCGCTTCACCTTCAAATGCACCGAATCCACGTGCCCTTTGAGATGAGATTTTTGATTGAACGCAAACTCACACAAGTCGCACTTATATTGCTTAACGTTCGAATGAACAGAATCCACATGCCGCCGAAGATTTAACTTGTGGTTCGATTCGTACTCGCACAAATGGCACTTGTGAAGCTTCAAATTCAAATGAACGGAATTTACATGCGATCTGAGCATCGTTTTTTGGTTGGTAGCGAAGTCACATAGATGACACTGGTGCTGCTTCATATTCAGGTGAACTAAACTTATGTGTCTCCGGAGGTTCATCTTTTGATTCGAGGAATACTCGCAGAGGTGACATTTATGTTCCTTCAAGTTTAAATGGAGCGACTCTATGTGTTTCCTGAGGCAATCTTTGCGGTTTGTAGCGTACTCGCAGAATTGACACTTATGTTGCTTGAAATTTAGATGAACGCCGTCTATATGCGCGTTGAGATATGTTTTTTTATTAGTTTCGTAGTCGCAGAATTGGCACTTGTGTTGCTTCAGATTCAGATGAACGGCATCTACGTGGATTTTGAGATGACTTTTTTTTATTGTAGCGTAGTCGCAGAAATTGCAATGATATCGTTTCGAATTCGAATCAACAGTTTTTTTACAGGAAACTTCTTCAGTTTTTTCATTCACTTGTTCGGGGTTGTAGTCACTTTCTGTTTTCACAACACAGGTATTTTTGTCATCATCAATGGATTGTTCGACAATCTCCACGTCTTCTATCTTGACCTTGTCTGTTTCATAACATTCTTGGTCTCCCAACATTTGAACGCTTAAACAAGGAGAATTTATTAATTCTAGGCATAAGCCTATTTTGACCCAATTAAACATCATAAATAATATCTATAGTAAGAGCCATATCCATTTCTTTCGTTTAACAACATTAGATCTATCTGGAGTTTCAAAGAAACACATTCAGAGTTCCATCGACAACAGGTTAAACAAACGATCGTATATACTTACGAGTCCTTTGAGAAAATTGTTGGTTTAATCTCTAGGGAATCCAGTCCTACTTCGACAAAATCCATTTTAGTTGAAAATAAAAAGCAGAAGAGAGTTAATAAATTCTGGAATAAACAGAATTTCTGAAATCCAAACAAAATCAGAAAGCATAGAAATGTGTGATTATGACATATCCTTTGACACTTCTGACAGGACGAAACGCTCATTTTCCCCAAACTGCTTCAAGCATTGCCAACATTTGATTGAAGTTCCCCGGATTTATTTCGTCACTTTAAAGGGAGGTTACGCCCTCTTTAAACATTGAGACTTCGTAAGCTACATAAATGGGCCTTATCTCATGTTTATTTTTCTCATAATTCCACAAAATAATTACCGATGGTGTCGCTGCATTCGCCGATCAGCTGTTAACCGAAACGAGTATTGTTTCGTGTTTACATTAGATTTCTATTTGTATTTATGGGATTTTTTTAGTTTTAAACGTTTATTGGCTATCAATAATCGAAGTTGTTTCCTTAATTGTGGATCCTGTGGATTATATTGTAAGTGCAAGTATAGGTAATATTGCGCTTTTTGTTATATTTTATGTAAAATATTGAGGTGAGCAGCATTCAATTTTGAATGCTTTTCAGATCATCTGGCAAGATGTTTACCAAAGGTTCCTCTAATTATAGGGAATTTTCCAATATTTACATGCTCACAGATGCTGTGTAGAGGGTGAGCGAGTGTTGCAATGTAATCATTTGATTCTATGTGGAAAAAAATTATTTCAAAACATTGGAATTCTGCTAGGACAACCCCATCATATTGAGGAAATGATGTCTTATAAGAATGATGATGTGAAGGTTGACAAGATTATATACAGAAACCAAGCAAGATTGTCTGGAATTTGCAAGCATATTTCAGCCCTGCTACTCTACAAGGTTGTACATACTACAAAATATCTTGACAATTCTACTGATTGTGAAGGTAAAATTCATTGTTTAGTTTTGTGTCTGCTGTTTTTCCTTTTGTTTTCCATAAAAATGAAATGTACAAAATAGAAAACATTAGGATTATCCATATTTGATGAAAACTTAAAAATGGATTAAATTAGTTTGAGACCTAACAGAACATGAAAACATGCATGATTGTAATGTAATTGAACATCAGCATGAAGAATATATTCATTTAATAGAAGCTTCTAATTTTTTTCTATTTGAGAAGGGGAAAAATTTATGAAAAAAGAATGGGTGATAAATTTCGAATGAAAATGGACATTCTTCAGAAAACCGTATACAGAACATGACGTGATCATCGATTAATCATGATGAAGAATTCATAACGCTAGATTTTAATGTATTATTCCTTCATTGCATCTCACTTGTGTCTTAGGCAGCAGTTATAATAAAATGAAATTATTCAACTTATCTATTGATTGATTGCACCTTTTCGGTTGCTAAATGAATGTCAATACTATCAAGCTATTTTTAATATTAATATTAAATTGATACATATATGTATGTATAATATATTGTTTAAAATTGCCAATTCTCAGAATTTATTTGAAATTCCACATGTAGATTTGATCTCTGCTGAACATAAGTTCAGTTTTGCAACTATCAAATCACTTAAACTCACAAGGTCCCTAGTTTTATTGCACATTATCATATGGATTGCATTCAGCACTTTCAACTAGGCTCTTTGAATTGTTGAGACTTCTATATATTCAAAAATATGAAGTAGACTCAGAGTAATTTATTTTGATAAGAATGAAAATTATTGTAAAAGAACGATCTGAACAATAATTTAAAATGACTTGACTTGAACTGTTTTTTTTTGGTAGGTTTAGTGAAGGTACAGCTTTCTTTCCAGTAACAGAAATGTTTTCATAGTGAGAGTTTCTGAAATAATTCAAAACATATAAACATATGGTGTGAGCATACTCGAATATGTTTAGATACAGGTTTTTCCATTATCAAAACATGCCCCCAGGATTTAAGTCTATTAATTTCCTCTACAATTTCTAGTTTGTTGCTAAAGTAAACATTTTGATTTTTCCCACGAAAATAATGAAAATGGGCTCCAGGATTCCTAGATTTTTTAGAATTACATCCATAAACATAACAATAAGTGTTTTTCACGGTTTTTTTTAGGCATATCTTTTTATCGCAATAAAAACGTAAAAATAAACCCCGCCTAGAGTTGTGTTTTGCTCTAGTTTATTACATTGATGATGCTTGAAGTAATTCTTCTACTGCAAGTTGTTGTAAACAAAGGATTTTGAAAATGTTTCGAAGGACCTAAATGAACCAAAAAGGTATCGATTACTGGGTAGCAATAATTTATGCCATGTATAGATCTTTTATCTCATTTATTTACATGAATATCAATGGTACAATTATTACAATTGCGAAAATCATTTACAAAACTTGGACAAATGCTTCCTTATTGAGGTTATCGTAATTTTCCGTTTTTACAACAAAAGTGTCTCTGTCATGAACTTGATCTTCGTCAATAAACTGTTCGACAATATCCACTTTTTCAATCTTGATCTGGTGGGATATGCAACTTTCTACGTCTCCCAACACTGGAATAAGGAGAATAAATTATTATTATCATGATTATTCAACACTATGAGAGTCTTAGACACAAGCCTATATTGATCCAATTAAACAACAAAATTTAAAACAAAGGGTCATACTTTTAGTCTGAGTTATAATTGGCGAATCCAACCACCGTTGAGGGCGCTGTAAATACTTGTTTTCTAGGTTCGAAATTTAGCCACCAACCTGAGTGGCGCTAGGGGTTATTTTGTAAATTTTTGAATGACAACGAGATATTTATATCATTTTGTGAAATAAATGAATAGATTTTCACTTTGATAGTGATTTAAAGGCTTTTTAAGATGGTACTGTGTGTTAATGCATTTCTGATTGTACATTAAGTGTGGCGAATTCAGAAGAACAACTCGTTTTCACCAGGAATGATGAAAAAATTTTATGCAAAAATATTTAAATTACTTGTAAGAACAATTATTTTGGTCAAATGGGATTACTCAAATGACGTAGAATAATATATTTGGAAGTATTTCCTAGATCCATGAGATTCTGCAGAATTCGTAAATGAATGGTACTACCTCGAAGTGATATCCAATTGAAGCAGAACCATTCGTGCTGCACACAGGTTCAGATGAATCTGTTGAAGTTGGAACCATACGACTTCATTGTTCATTAAAGTTTTCCCAAATCATTTTTGAAAGTGGGTGCTCCCTTTCATGAAGATTACAAACAAAATTTGATCGAGAACATTTCATTTTATCATTTCTTCAATCATATATTGCAAAATGAATAAACCATTCTGAAATTTTTTCCAGTCTATATTTGTGTTTTGTTTGTTATTTTAAAATGGAAATTGTATATATCTTTCATCACACAATATTAAGATAACAATCAATTTTAGATAAAATATTTGTTTACAATGGAAAATTTGCCAGAGATGATACCAAAAAAAGAAACGACTTAAACAAAATGCTGACATAAATATAGAACAAACCTTTGAAAAATTTTAAAATACTTAAAATTTTAAATTGTTCGAAAACCTATAATCTTCCAAACCAAGTGTTTGCAAATTCAGTCAAGGAGTTCAATTGTTTCTTATTTTTAATGGCGTTAGCAAAATTTCACATCAAATCACCAGTGTTCACTTGTCCCATTGTCTTCAGATACTTCCTCTGCATTTTCAAATCTCACAGATTGCATTTTGAATAGCACATACACAGCAGATTGTTCCTCTTTACTCAAAGCAGACAATATTGCAGCATTTTTTTCTTTGATTTACACACCACTTTCAAAATCATGGAAATGAGTACACTGAGTTGTTGATTGAGAAATTATATGTTTATCCCTAAGAGTATCATTCCTGGATTCTCTCCTCAATTTATGTTGGGCCATACAAGCCCTAATTTCTTCTGGATATAAACTACGTTGCAAGCTCGGTTGCAAGTTTCGAGAAGTCACAGCAGTAGCTTTAAGCTCAGGAGCTTTCTTTTGCTGAAATTTTGAACCTGAAAAGATATATAAACTATTATGAAATATTCACAAAATTCTTCACAACAGACCTTTGGTAATATTATCAATCTGAAAATGAAGAGGGAAAACAAACATTTTTCCCATCTTCAATCTTCTCACGCAAGCTTCTCTTTTTTCAATATATCAAGTATAATATAAGTCAATGATCAAGGGTTATAATTCATTCACTCATAATGAAAATATTATTCCACAACCTAATATCATTCAAATGAATCTTTTTATATCTGCTCAGCTTCAATATAGCTTCTAACCTGGAATTTAACACATGAATTTGAGAATAATCATATGTTAACTTATAATTCTCGGATAAATACCTTTCGATAGTTTCTCAGCATCAATTCTACTATTCAGAAAACCTAATAATTTCACCAATCTTCGGATATTAAACGAAAATATCATTGATTTATATTACAAACCATGTATTTTGAACGGGATTATTCCAAAGTATACTTGTTTTCTTAAGGCGATATTTGGCCGCTAGAGGGAGTTTAGATTTTTGGATTCGCCAATAGGTATAGTCTCTGTCTCCTTATCATACTTAAATTGTGTTTGTGAAACAAAAAACAAAGCAATTGTAATGTGATATTGCATTGGAAAATCTTGATATATTTTATACCTGCAGATCTCGAATCAATAGGTTCTTGTGAAACTACAGCATCTTCTTGCACTTCAGCCTCATCAGTACTATTGATAGTATATTCTTCTAATTGTTTAATTAGTTCAAGTTTTCTCTTTTTAATCAATACTGGACGTGAACTACTACTAGCATCACTTCCAATTTGCCTGTTACAACGGTCCTGCTGGCAATGAAACTTAGAAGGAAGAACCCCTTTATTCATCAGTATTCTTTCACTGTATCCCATTTTATATTGCATGTAATTTGCCATATCCATTTCCATCTGCAAATATTTTATGAAACATATCAAATATATAGTATAAACTTTCGAGTTATTGAAGTTGTGCAAAACATTTAACCCATAACTTTGTAGTTAATTTATTGTAATTTATAGTTATCTCTGTGAAGTGTATTTTAATCAAAAATACCTACATGAAAATGATCTTCACAAAAAAAAACTTTAGAGTTCTCCATAACATCTTTTGGGTCCCTACGAGCGAGTTGAAACCATTTTCTTCGTAGTTTAACATTAGTTGGTACGTTCACAAAAAGTTTTTCGGGTGTTTTTATCGATGTATTCTTACACTGAGGCACTGCACACCATTTATAACTCATTTTTGATGTAATAATATTCACTAAAGAATATATAATCTATATATCTATAATCTTCGATATTCAGAATAACGTTATAATATCAGACTAAACACACTCTTTGTTTGTATTTACGACACTGTGACGTCACAGTCGCCATGCCAAAATTTCGTTTATGGCGGGAACCATAACCAACCAAAAACTTATTTTCCCAGACTGTTATAAAGATCGCCAACCTTTGATTAAAATTCCTCAGATTTCTATTTTATTTTTCCGTACAGAATAATAATCATACAATGGTATAATTTTCTGTCAGATGCGTTCATTTTGCCAAATCTCGAAAAATAAAATCGTGCGTGAACATCTCAGTTTCGCACAGTTTTCATGTTTATATTCAATCGTTTTATGTTGAGATCTTGTCACAAATTTGTTTATTATCTGTCAAATTTATGATACAGATAACAAAACACTTTTGCCGAATAACATTTCACAATGCAATTTATGGAAACATTGCATTAATTTCAATGAAAATTCAGTGAATTGTAGAAAATAATGTGTTATACTCGTTTATTCAAAAACTCGTCACTTCGTTGCTCTTTTATGAATTTTAAACTCGTGGATTAATATCAATGCCGTCTCCACTTGTTTTATAAATATTCGAACGCCAAAATTTTTTCTACAATCAAAACCAATGATTATTAGTTTCGATTTCATTTTTGAACTGTCTGAAAAGTTAATGAATTTCAATCAAACACTACTTTGGGTATATTATTTAATGAGTAAGGAAATGGGCAGTATCAATAAAAACAAATAAAAAGTGGTCTATGAATTATAACATCTCACACGTTCAAATTATTCACAAACTGACCATAAGAGTTTATGATTGTCATGAAAAAGTTTTATGTACTAAATAGATCCAATAATTTATATTCATATCTCATGAAACATTTGATGTTCTCAGTAAATTATCTTCTCTGCATGTTTCAAAGAATCCACAAATATTTTCTATTTGTTTCAACACCTCAACTTTGAAAGTGTCAAGTTATTTCAGCTTTATTTTTTCCTTCCTAAACACTGAGAAAAAATAGCACAGGGTTAGAACTTGGCTGAATTTTCGAGGCAAAGGTCCAAAGGAACTTTTAAGAGTGATCCATCCTCCAATTTTTTTCCTTTTTGGCTTTCTCCATCTTCAGCAACTCCTTCATATAGGTTCATTTTCCTATACAACATGAAGGTTCTGGGCTAGTTTGTACCGGAACCATCTGTTTACCATTTTACTGTTGTTTCTTCAAGATTGTGGTCGGGATATCTTTTCGATCTTGTATTTTTAAGTTCCGAGGGAACTTTCAGAGTGACCTATCCCTGGAAATACCGTACCCTTACCTAACTCTAGAAATTCCCACGTGAACCGATTCAACATGTCGTTTCAAATCTAGTCTCCGATACCATGAATACTCACACAACTGACACTTATGTTGTCTCAAATTCAAATGAATAGACTCTATGTGTCTCCTAAGATCCATCTTCCTGAAGGAAGTGTACCCGCAATTGTGACACTCGTACCTCTTCAAATTCAAATGAACGGAAGCTACATGCGTTTTCAGCTCCTCCTTTCTGTTTGCAGCGAAATCGCAGAAATCACAAACAATACCCTTCAATTTCAGATGAACCGAATCTATGTGAGTCTCGAGATTGCACTTTCTGAAGGCGGCAAACTCGCACAGATGGCACTTGTGTTCCTTGAGTTTCAGGTGGATGGAATCCACGTGTCTTCTTAGACAAGTTTTATGGTTCGTTGCGAAACTGCAATGTTCACACGAGTATTTCTTCGAGTTGCAGTGGACCGATTCTATGTGCATTCTGACAGATGTTCTTTCGTTGGATGCATAATCACACAGATGGCACTTGTGTTGCTTTGAATTCAAATGGACGGAATTTATGTGCTTCGTGAGGTTATGTTTCAATTTCGAAGAGAAATTGCATAAATGACACTTATGCTCTTTCGAATGAGAAAGTACATTTTGTTTATGACCGAGTTCTTCTGGATTTAAGTCACAGTTTTCGTCTTTTTCAATTGGTTTTTCGTTTTTAAGGGAGGGAGGAACCATTTTCTCCTCAACCTGCTCCATTTTCATTAAGAACTGGTCTCTGTTGAGAACTTGATCACCCTCAATGAACTGTTCGACAATCTCCACATCTTCTATCTTAATCTTGTCGCTTTCACAACAATCTTCATCTTCTGAAACATGAACGCTGAAACGAATAGAGAATTTATTCAGTCAAAAATGAATATATGTGAGACCTATAATTAACTAGAGAAACTAGCATAAGTGCGATGTAGCAATTCACTCGGATAGTTAATCTGCTATCACAGCACTGAGCTCCTATATCATTGACTCGGAAGTGAAGGAGCAAACTGAATGAGATAGGCAGGGAAAATTTGAACCGATTCGATAGACAATGTGAAAAATACGTACGAGTCAAAGTGAGAAATGATTTTTCCCAGGAAATTCTCTTTAGCTCGAATCAAATCCATTTGTCTGGATAAACTGAATTTTCGATTTTCTCAGCAAAAGCTAGTTCAAATATTGTCGTGTGGCCTTTCTTTGAACTAAAATTGGGAGCAAATCATCTGTTAAAAAATTCTCGAAAATAAACTGACGTAGCTTGGGGTTAGTCTATGGTTTGCGTGTTATAGTTAAGGTTAGGTCACTGAAAACTAGTTTTTCTTTTCTCTGATTCTGTGTGAATCAGTTTATTCTTTCTCCATGATTTTACCACAACTTGTGAAACAAAATTATGCTAGAACAATTCATTCTAGCACATTTCTGATGGTATTCATTCATTTTTGAACTGCCCGAAAAATAAATTAATTTCAATCAAACACAACATTGGGTATATTATTTAATGAGTAAGGAAATGGACACTACCAATAAAAACAAATAAAAAGTGGTCTATTAATCATAACATCTCACACATTCAAATTATTCACAAATTGACCATAAGAGTTTATGATTGTCATGAAAAAGTTCTTCATGTACTGAATAGATTCAATAATTTATATTCATATCTCATTAAACATTTGATGTTCTCAGAAAATTAACTTCTCTGCATGTTTCAAAGAATCCACAAATATTTTCTATTTGTTTCAACACCTCAACTCTGAAAGTGTGAAGTTATTTCAGCTTTATTCTTTTCCAACCGAAACACCATGGAAAATAGCACACTTTCTACAAGTTTTGCGGAATTTCAGATTGTTGATGACTCTGACCAACTTCTGCACTCGATTTTTTTCGTTTAGAATTTGAATGAACCGATTTTATATGTGCTTTGAGATTATTCTTCCATTTAAAAGCAAAATCGCACAAATGACACTTGTGTCGTTTTAAATTTAGATGAACTGCGTCTATATGGGATTTGAGACTGTAGCTTGTAAAAGAAGCAAATTCACACAAATGACACTTGTGTTGCTTCAGTTTTAAATGAAACGAATCTATATGCGCTTTGAGAGCGTCTTTTCTTTTGCAGGCAAAATCGCACAGATGGCACTTATGTTGCTTCAAATTCGAATGGACTGATTTCATATGTGTATTTAGTATAGTCTTCTGATTGCAAGAATACTCGCATAAATTACAACTGTGTTTTCTTAAATTTAAATGAACAGAATCGATGTGAACTTTGAGATTGTATTTTCTTTTGCAAGCAAAATCGCACAAATGGCACTTGTACTCTTTCATATTTAAATGGACCGAATCTATGTGAAATTTGAGATAGATCTTCAGATTACAAGCGTATTCACACAAATTGCACTTATGCGGTTTCAAATTTAAATGTACCGAATCTACATGCCGCTTGAGATTAGTTTTAAAATTTGTGGAATAGTCACACAAATGGCACTCATGCTTCCCAAATCCACTAGTTTTCCTATGAGTAACTTCTTCTGAATTCTTATTTTTCTCAAGAGGTTCTTTGTCTTTGTTTCTCTGTTTGGATAGATTGCTAGGATTATTGCAACTTTCCACCTTAGCTATGAAGGCATCTCTGTCGTGAACTTGCTCTCCATCAACAAACTCTTCAACAATATCCACATCTTCAATCTTGACCTCGTTGGTTTCACAATTCTCTTCATCTCCCAAATTATGAACACTGAAACATTGAAAAAAGTCATCATTTTAATAAGGGTCCTCCAAGAATAATATCAAAAATGAATTTGTGAAACTAGTACAATGAATGCTCAACAGATCAGCCTTTAATGCATGTATTTAGCGACAATTCTCATCTGCTACTTCAGGCCTAAGATTGAATAAACAATATCAACACAATACACAAATAACATAAAATAAACTACTTATTTATGCCAATAGGCACATATTTTTGAAAGGAGACATCTCATGGTGACTTTTGGCATAACTGTTAGTAAAACATTGAATATAAGTGAATACTCCAAGATATTTCTCGTGGAGTTTTGAAGATATTTTATTGTGTATTGGGTCGATTTTTAGTATTTTCTTGAAAAGACCAATTTCATTGATCTACAATCAAATGGCAATCTCTTAGAAACTATTATTGGGATATCAGGTGTTCGAAATGTGGAAAAGTTTTATATTGGGAGAGTTTGCGTCGATTTTGTGATCAAGTTTTGATTTTGCAAGGCCACTGTAACATCTGAAAACTTCTCTAGATCATTCGTACATCCTTCCAGTGTTTAGTATTGGGATATTAGAGTTGTCTTGTCAGCAAAACCATTTGAAACAAAACACCACAAAACTCAAGCGGTTGTAGTTTTCATTCATCAATTTATTATACCAGAAGTAAAAGTATGCTGGCTTAATAATTCCAAACAGGCATCCCAATTCAATAGATTCGGTACAAATTCTTATGTAAGTTAGCCTCAAGAATTCCATAAAGTAACGTGAATACCCTCAGACGATGTCCGAGGCATTCATAGGATATATTTAGTCAACACATTCCGATTTCCGAATGACAAAATAAGTAAGTTCATTATTATTCAGACCTTCATCAAATAAACTTGCTTCTAGAAACGAAGTTGCTTTTTCAAAAATGTGATCTTGGAGTGTAAAATCAATTATATACATGATGTGAAATAAGAAATGATACTTACGAATCCTTGAAAGAAACTTTCATTGCTTTTTCCAGTACACTTTCTCTTTCTCGATCATAATCCATATTTGTTGAAGAACGAAATGATTGAGTTCACGAATTCGAAGGAACTAATAATTTCATAATAACGACAAACTTCCTTAAAAATAGTAGTGTTTATATGAAATGTCAAAGAAGAAACGAAATTGGTAATCTCACACTGTAAATTATACAAGATACCACTGATATAACTAAGTTCGGAAAAACAGTGATAACAGAGTAAAAGGGAAAAATTAAAATACTTTTTTTTCGGAAAAATTTTCGAATAACTTTAACCTCTTGAAAATGATTTATGTTCTGTGCTATTACCATAGAGTTAAGATTTTGTATTGATGGTAATATATCAGTGTGCTGTGGTTATAACCTATAGCATAGCGATTCAGGTCGTAAGTTGCGCCCTCTATAAATATTGGCCTTTCGTAAGCTGCATAATTATACAGAATCAATGGAGAATCTATTTATACAATAAAAAATGGGTCTTCCCATTTGAAAAACGAAAGTTGATATCATTTCAGGAAAAACCGGAAGTCCTATAACCTTAAAAAATATAAGAGAAGTCGTCTTCTTTCTTGAAGCTCACCTTTAGAATTTCAATCCTGAATCTTGTGTCTTTCCTAAAAATTATCTATAGAGCCATATTCGTGAATAATTCTGTATTATCTAGATAATAAAGTCCCCAAATTGAAGTTGCTCAAACATTTTTGGTCAAATTTTCTAATTGATATGAATAGAAGCGACAAAGAACTATGGCAATCTGAATGAAATGTATGCAATTTTTTCAATAAAGATCTTAATACTGATCCTTCCATCACAGTTAATGGTTCTGACCTTCCCAGGAGAATATGGTCTGTTCTAAATCGCATTAGAACAGGCCATGGACGATGCAATAGCATGCTCTTCCGATGGAATTCGGCTGAGACCCCTAGTTGTGAGTGTGGGGAAAATGAGGAGACTATAGATCATCTCATAAATAGTTGTCCCATTTATAAATTTCAAGATGGTTTTGAGGCTATACATAAAGTAACGAATGTATTTTTGAAATGGGTGATTAATTTCAAAATAATTTAATTTATTCTGAATAATTGGTTTCTTTTCTGCTTTTGTCTTTTTTCATTTCAGATTAAGAATTGCGAATCCTTTTGTGAAGAAAATGTTTATCGGAGTCCATAGACGTATAACATGAAGATGTTCTCTTGGATCACGATGATGTCTTTCAAGATTTCTCTGATATTTAATATTTTAAGTAATTTTTTTATCACGGGTGGTGTAAGCATTTTTTTTTCAGCTGAGGTCTTTCCCTTTCCTCATTTAATCATACTGCAGACCTGTGTGGCTTTCCTGTGTTGCATTAACCTCAGCTAAGTACCATTTTGTTTCGATATGTATTGAACTTTTTTAGCTCCCTAGACTGCTCTAATCCAGAACTTTTCGTTCATATTCTCGTGAAAAACGATGAAAGCCAATGCCATCTCAACGAGATTTTTGAGCCGAAGAATCACATTGCGTGACAAAACAATTTTTCACTAGATGTATCATTCAAGAGAACTGAGTTCACTAATTACAATTAATGAATGCTCATAGAGAATAATTTTTGATGGAAGAAATCGACAAAGCAAAGTAACCTTTGATATATTATGTCAAATCGAATCCTCTAATCTCTAATGTACTCATCTCTTGTTTCAATGAAACTACACCAGGGGGAGTATCGGTGATGTAGATATTGGCGAATTCAAAAATCTAAACTCCCTCTATCGGCGAAATATCGCCCTAAGAAAACAAGTATACTTTGGAGTAATCCCGTTCAAAATACATGGTTTGTCTTATAAATCAGTGATATTTTCGTTTAATATACGATGACTGGTGTAATTATTAGGTTTTCTGAATAGTAGAATTGATGCTGAGAAACCATCGAAAGGTATTCATACGAGAATTATAAGTTAACATAAGATTATTCTCAAATTTATGTGTTAAATTTCAGGTTAGAAGCTATATTGAAGCTGAGCAGAAAGAAATAAGAAGATTCATCTGAATATTGGCCAGTGGAATAATATTTTCATTATGAGTGAATGAATTATAATGCCGTTGATATTTCGAAAAAAGAAAGGCTTGGGTGAGAAGATTGAAGATGGGAGAAATGTTTGTTTCATCACTTCATTTTCAGATTGATAACCTTGCCATAGGTCTGTTGTAAAGAATTTTGTGAATATTTCATAATAGTTTGTTTATCTTTTCAGGTTCAAAATTTCAGCAAATGGAAGCTCCTGAGCTTAAAGCTACTGCTGTGACTTCTCGAAACTTGCAACGTAGTTAATATCCAGAAGAAATTAATAGGGCTTGTATGGCCCAACATAAATTGAGGAGAGAATCCAGGAATGATACTCTTAGGGCTAAACATATAATTTCTCAATCAACTACTCATTGTACTCATTTCCATGATTTTGAAAGTGGTGTGCTATTCATCATCTTCATGTTATCCGTCGATGGGCTCGGATAGACAGATTCTTCCCAAAACGACTCGCAATTCTTAATCTGAAATGAAAAAAGACAAAAGCAGAAAAGAAACCGATTATTCAGAATAAATCAAATGCATTTTAGAAATGCATTTGGTACTTTAAAAAACATCAACATTGAGATTTCTTGGCCAAATAATGTTCGGAGGTTTATAAATATTTATGACAGAAATGTCAAAAAATTTGAAAGAAATGAAAAAGCTCCATCAATTTCCCCTTTCCGAATCTGTTGAAATTCACGAACTGATAATTTTTCAACATAACAAGCTGAACTTATGAAAAATCAATTAATACATAACCTTTCAACTGTCCCCTCTCACGAGAATTTTTTTTCTGTTGCCGTGTGGGTTTCTTGCAGAAGAATCCCTTCGATACCATGTTCATCAGCTAATTTGGAGACGTAATCAAACTTGTCTTTCGAAATTCCTTCGATATTCAAATTCAAAATCCACAAATTCTCGCTGAATGAATTATAATGCCGTTGATATTTCGAAAAAAGAAAGGCTTGGGTGAGAAGATTGAAGATGGGAGAAATGTTTGTTTCATCACTTCATTTTCAGATTGATAACCTTGCCATAGGTCTGTTGTAAAGAATTTTGTGAATATTTCATAATAGTTTGTTTATCTTTTCAGGTTCAAAATTTCAGCAAATGGAAGCTCCTGAGCTTAAAGCTACTGCTGTGACTTCTCGAAACTTGCAACGTAGTTAATATCCAGAAGAAATTAATAGGGCTTGTATGGCCCAACATAAATTGAGGAGAGAATCCAGGAATGATACTCTTAGGGCTAAACATATAATTTCTCAATCAACTACTCATTGTACTCATTTCCATGATTTTGAAAGTGGTGTGCTATTCAAAATGCAATCTGTGACATTTGAAAATGCAGAGGAAATATCCAAAGACAATGGGACAAGTGAGCACTGGTGATTTGATGTGAAATTTTGTTAATGCCTTTAAAAATGAGAAAGAATTGAATCTCTGACTGAATTTGCAAACCCTTAGTTTGGAAGATTATAAGTTTTCAAACAATTAAAATTTTTTAAGTTTTTTATAAATTCTCAAAGGTTTCACTTTGACTTGGCAATTACATACATCTCTCCTAATTTTTTGTATCATCTCTGGCAAATTTTCCATTGTAAACAAATATTTTATCTATATTTGATTGTTATCTTAATATTGTGTGATGAAAGATTTAGGGTCGGTTTCACAAAACTTTAATTGTGTGATTGAAAAACCTTACGTAAATTAGAACCAATCGAATCACTTGTTTTGAAATTTCCACGAATCGCGGTGACTCCAATTAATCAAACGGTACAAACAAAGTTTTGTGAAACCGACCAATATACAATTTTCATTTTAAAATCACAAACAAATTACAAATAAAGACTGGAAAAAATATCAGAATCGTTTATTCATTTTGCTACATATGATTGAAGTAATGATTAAATGAAATGTTCTCAATCAAATTTTGTTCGTAATCTTCATGAAAGGGAGCACCCACTTTCAAAATTGATTTGGGAAAACTTTAATAAACAATGAAGTCGTATGTTTCCAAATTCAACAGATTCATCTGAACCTGTGTGCAGCACGAATGATTCTGCTTCAATTGGATATCACTTCGAGGTAGTACCATTCATTTACGAATTCTGCAGAACCTCATGGATCTAGGAAATACCTCAAAATATATTATTCTACGTCATTTGAGTAATCCCAACAAGTGTAATACATATTCATTTGACCAAATAATTGTTCTTACAAGTAACTTAAACATCTTTGCATACAATTTTTTCATCATTCTAGTGAAAACGAGTTGTTCTTCTGAATTCGCCACACTTAATGTACAATCAGAAATGCATTAACACACACTACCATCTTAAAAAGCCTTTAAATCACTCTTTGAGTGAAAATCTATTCAATTATTTTACAAAATGATATAAATATCCCGTTGTCATTCAAAAATTTACAAAAAAACCCCTAGCGCCACTCAGGCTGGTGGCTAAATTTCGAACCTAGAAAACAAGTATATACAGCGCCCTCAACGGTAGTTCGATTCGCCAATAGATTTCGTCTATGGTTGTAACCCTTCTTTTTCTGTGTTATTTAAATGTAATCCACAGAATATACATTGTGGCGGCGTTCGGAATCAACGTCGGATAAAGTGCGTGTGTCGAACGCTGGGCGCACTCAGTTGTTTGAAATGTTGCCGATCGTTTTCGAACGACGTCGGGTGTTATCTTCCCTCTCTTTTTAACTGCAACGTGAGGTTAATTCAATATTTTTCAAATGATGTATCAAGAGTATGAAGATATCTTATTTAATTCAATTTTCTATCAGTGAATACTAAAAGTGGCTATTTTATTAAAGTTTCTAGAATGCATGCAGAAGAAGCTGGATGATAATCGCAGGAAATGAATAAGATTGAGGGTTTTTATTGACACTACTTTGAAAAAAATGAGATGACTCTCATTCTTTAGATTTTCCTCCTCTGGAAAGGTGCTAATGTATTTTGTATTCAAAAGTATCAGTAGATTTCACACCAATAAGCAAATGAAAGTCTTCTAGAGTGCTTGACAGTCTGTAAATAAATAAAATTTTTGGAGCAAAATATTCAATTGAAGGAAATGTAAGTAAACGTAATACATTACTGTAATATATGTAATAAATAGACTTTCTATTTTTTTGAGGTGGAGCATTCACAAACGAAATAAGATACAGCATTGATGATGAAGCTAAAAGTATCAACTGTGGCCATTGAACTGGCCTGGCCGATCTTGAGGAAGTATGCAGTCTTGTTCATGCTATTTTGTTTGTAGCCAAATTTGTTGTAAAATCCAGCATGACCAATTGTCCTGATATTCATTTATTGAGGAATGTACTCAAAATCAGTAAGGTAAGTGGTATTTATATTGGAAGTAGATATTATCAGTAATGAAAATGATTTTAGGTTGATACCATACCAGTTACAGAAATTAATTTTGATAAAACATTCTGTGGAGCAAGACCACGCCTGATGACGAAGCAGCTATCCTCAGAAGAGAAAATAATAATAATGCATGAATTGTAGTGGAAACTGCAATATGTCGTATGTCCAACATTCCAAGTTTTCAGGAGAGACAGCAAATTTTTCCAATACGCTTGATATTTATTTCACCTCTGAATGATAATACCATAGTTTTTCGAAAATTTATTGCCTCATGATTCTTGTTGACATTATGACTTTTTGTATACAAATTTTTTCTGTTTTCATCGATTGAGACTTTTTCTGAGTTGTTTTGAAAATGAATGATTCAATTACATAACACCTATTGCATGTTGTGTAGATTAACAAGTTGGCCAGAGTGGTGCAATAAAATAATGCTTGATTTTTTTGAGATACCACATACTGCAGTTTCCATCATGATATATTAATGTGACTTAGTATTCATTAGATGTTCTTCAAAAGGTACACTGTTTTATTTAAGGGCTTTATTCACTGTAAAAAACAGGGTAAAAATATAACATCCATTCATGATTCTAATATTTAGTGTTTCTATCATGTCTTGCATATTTCTCAGCATTAGGAGAACTTCTATTTCCTGGATTATTTGTCGACTGGGCACCCAATCAGTATTTTCTAGATAGCCGTCAAATAAACCAGATTTTTAAATAATCAGAGAAATAATTAAGAAATATCTGGATTGGTATCTGGAATAGAAATAATTTCATTTGATAATAATTTTAAACTTGTTTTTGAAAATACTTACTTGCTTTTTTTAAATACTTACCTTGAACACTGAATTTGGATTTGTAACAGATGAATAATAAACTCACCACCATATGTATTTATCAATTTATATGAAAATATTTTTTTTTACCACAGACAAGTGCTTGGCACTTTTTCTCCTGTATTGATAATGGTTAATAAACATAATTCATTTTTAATAAACCTTGAATATTATGGAGGTGTACTTCATTTTCCTTGTGAATAAATTATTCCATTATCCTAGACTATCACGTGTATAAAATTTGAAATTACACTCATCTTGAAAAATAAAAATAATAAACTACCTTAAGAAACTAAATACTCGAAATTCCTCCGTAAAACAAACTTTTAAAATTCAAATGTGTAAATAAACGATATCTGCGCAAGACGAGTAATTGTTACCTACCTATTTTCTTGGTTGCAAAGTTGTACATCCGGACGAACGTCCCAAGTGATTCCGAACGGGGGTAAAATTTACCCGACGTCGATTCCGAACGGCTTGGGCTGGCTTGGGCGCACACCGGACAACGTCCGACGTTGATTCCGAACGCCGCCTGTAAAATGTTCTGTGATGTGATTAATTCAATCAATTTTTCATAATATAATTGCTCCTTTGAAATCGTGAAATCCTTCATTTCTTGACCAAGAAACATGGATTTCGTTGTAGTAGGACCAGGATCCATTGAGAAAAAACCAACAATTTCGAACAAGGAATCGTGAGTATCATTATGTATTTATTTTCCATGTGTAGGTTTTTGAAATTATTGTGATTTGAGAAATTTGTTGTAGAAATAGCTTTTCATCCTTCATAGAATTCCAATATGGTGCTATCTTGTCTAAAAAGTTCCATAACTCTTTCTTCAAATTTTTCACATCCATTTTGTTTCAGTGTTCAACTTCCAGAAGATGAAAAAAGTTGTGACATCGACAAGGTCAAAATCGAAGAGGTGGAGATCCTCGAACAATTCGTTGATGAAAATCAAGCTCACGACAGAGATACCTTTGTGGTAAAAATGGAGTACTACGACAATATCGGTAGTCTATCAGAACAGGACTATGAGAAAACTGTCCCTTTCTCGCTAAAAGAAGAGAAACCTCTTGCAAATGTTACGAAAGAGGTAAAGAGCGAATATATTACTGAAGAACTTGTTTGTGAGAAGAATGATCATCAAAGTCACGACAGAGGTACCATCGATGTGGAAATGGAGAACTACGATAACATGAATGATCTATCAAGAGCAAAAGAAGATCTCAAATCAATTAATTCAAATTTGAAACAACATAAGTGTGATGAATGTGATTATGCCTCGAGTAGAAAAGGACATCTGAGTAAACATGTTAAATCCGTTCACTTGAATTTGAAGCAATATAAGTGTGTATCGTGTGATTATTCCGCGACTAGGAGAGAACTTCTGAAGAAACATGTCGATTCCATTCATTCAAATTTGAAACAACATAAGTGTGTATCATGTGATTATGCCTCGAGTAGGAAAGATCATCTGAGGATACATGTTAATACCGTCCATTCGAATTCGAAGAAATACAAATGTCATTTATGTGATTTCGTTACAAATCGAAATGAGAATCTTAAGAGACATGTACAATCTGTCCATTTGAATTTGAGGCAACACCAGTGTCACTTGTGCGACTATGCCTCGAAGGAGAAAGTTGTCCTAAAAAATCACATAGACTCTGTCCATTTAAACTTGAAGCAACTCAAATGTTCTCTATGCGATTTCGCCTCGAATGTCAAAAGTACCCTCAAGAGACATTTGGATTCTGCTCATCTGAATTCAAGAAAGCACAAGTGCGAGTTATGCGATTTTAGAACCAACCTGAAGAGTGGACTCGAAATACACATCGAGTCTGTCCATGTGAACTTGAGGCGACATAAGTGCCATCTGTGCGATTTTGACTCGAACTACAAACATAATCTCAAAACTCATTTAGAATCAGTTCATTCGAACGTGAGGCAATATAAGTGCAATGATTGCGAGTATGCCTCGAATAAAAAATCAATTCTCAAAACGCACGTAGATTCTGTCCATTTGAACTTGAAGATACACAAGTGTCATTTATGCGAGTTTGCTTCGAGTCGAAAATGTCATCTTACAACGCATATCGGGTCAGTTCATTCGAGTTGAAGCAACTGTTGAAAATTGAACTTTCGAACTTGCTCTTGACAATTCTATGCTGTCTAAAAAACAGCTGACTGACGGATGGAAGTAAGCCTACTTCAGACCATTTGATATCTCAGGTTTCTGGAATTGGAAACAGATTTTCATTCTTCCTTTTCGTTTTGAATCGATATTTCTGCGTCAAAAACTTTATTTAGCTCTTTTCAGCTCACCTAGTTGAATAATTGTACATTCCACGCCATCTCTTTCAATTTGAAATTTTTGGCATTATTTTATTCCCAGAAGTTATGTATTACATTTGTACCTTACTTGAAACGAAGCTTAGTATTATTATTAATTTTGATGCAAACTAGTTTTACGTCTAAGGTATATTTTCAGTCTCTTCAAACTTGTAATTACCCTATTTCCATGTTGTTTAATTCTTTCATTTTAGTATAAAATGTGTCCAAGTATTGGATCATAAAAAATCTGCAAAGATATTATTAATTTGACTCAATTTACAGGTGAATTCGATTCACTTTGTTTATTTACATTCTCCCAAATGTATATTTCATTATATCTTCACAGATTACATAGATTTTCAGATCTCTCTATTTTTCTCACATGGAGATGGTGATGTTGCATCAGAATCAAACTTTCTCATGTCTTTCTCTCTCGTAATGAATACCAATTTATCATTTATCAAGCTCATCTCATTATTTGAATCAGTTTATTTCATTTATCTATCGCTAACTTCTCTTAAAGTTTTTCTGTTGTTGCGTTTTAGATTAATGAAATTTAAGCCTTTAGGAGTTGACCCTCAATTTAGTCGATTTTCTCGCAGAATAGGAAACCCAGCATGTGTGAATTCGAAATTCCAAGCTCTTTCAACATCTGCCATGATATACAGGAGTCCCATATAAATTAAAAAAGTCGAGGGTTCAACCAGATGTGTATTATGAACAAAAAATTGTACATCAGACATATTTTCCGCCGTTGCACTTACCTACAAAATTTCATAAAAATTGTCATTCTCATTTACAAGATATTCACTTGGTTCTATACTTTATCCCAACCCTGTAATATTTAACAATGAAAATCGAATATGTGAAGAATAAATTAAACATTTATCAACATTTCACGAATTTGCTGAGCAAAATTTGTCATACTTATGTAAATTATAATTTTATTATGTATACATTATTATAATTTTGAAAATAAACAACTATTACTTGAATTCAACAATTATTATCCTAAAATTTAATTTACTTCATGGTCGAAAAGAAAGTACGAAACTAATTTACTAGAATTTACACTCTTTCCAGATAGAAAGAAAATTGTATAACAGAACAACATCAGAAGGATTTAAATTTCAATTCTTACACTCATGAATTATAAAATAAATGATACTTTGCATTAAACAAATCTCAAATGAAAAAAACCAGAAAAAAAACAAAAATTTGAAACTGGGAAAATCTTAAAAATGAAATCTCTACGTTTTACAGTATAAAAAAAATTTAAACAACGTACATATCAGAATACTTTATTTACAACACAACAACATGAAAATAGTATATTCTAAAACAAGTTGCAGAATGAGCTCCTATTCCAACACGAATGCGAAATTCGAAAACGAGCGACGAAGGAGCGAGTTTTCGAAAGCATGAGTGTTGGAATTGCCTTCTGCAACGAGTTTTAGACGATATTTTCTCTATTTCAATTAAGTTTTGTGGAAAACTCTCGAAATTCAAATGAAAATTCAGATTAGTGACTTTTGTTTTGTATCTTGGCAGTTGGTGTGACATACGAAATTTGACAGATCACGGAATTTGAATTATTTGATTCGAAAATTGAGTGGATCGGAGGTCAGTACTGACAACCACAAAACGAAAAATAGAACTGAAAACAATGCTGTAATGAGTTTCATTACAGCACTACTTTTAGTACTGTAATGAACTCATTACGATACTGAAATAGAGAAAAATATATTATAATACAAAGAATGTGTCATATAATGATGACACATGGAAAAATCTGCAGGCTTTGTGATCCAGAGGAAGGAATGGCTGAACACTCAGTATGCAAGTGTCCAGAGCTGGAGAAACCAAGAACTATTCACTTGATCAGAAGAATGAGGCATAAAGATTGTTATTATTATCAATGCGTCAAATTCGAATGAACTGATTCCACATGTCTCTCGAGTTTATCTTTCCTATTTGAGGCATAATCACAAAATTGACACTTGTGTAGCCTCAATTTCAAATGAATCGAATCTATGTGTTTCACCAGATCATATTCATGACTCGAGGCACTGCTTCAATTTTTGATGAATGGAATCTACATGTTTTTTCAAGTTTTGTTTGTTGTTCGAGGCAAAATCACACAGGTGACACTTATGTTCCTTCAAATTCAAATGAATCGAATCAATGTGTATTTTGAGGTTGGATTTTTGATTCGAGGCATAGTCACACAAATGACACTTGTGTTTTTTCAAGTTTAAATGAACAGAATCCATGTGTCTTTTGAGGATAGATCGGTGGCCTGAAGCAAACTCACAAAATTGGCACTTGTGTCTTTTATCATTCGAATGGATACAATCTATATGTCTTTTGAGGTGGTCTTTCGTATTCGAGGCAAAATCGCAAAAATTACACTTGTGTTGCCTCAAGTTCAAATGGATCGAATCCATGTGTTTTTTAAGACACCTTTTGTTATACGAGGCATACTCGCAATATTGGCACTTATGTTGTTTCAAACTTAAATGCACCGAATCTATATGTGCTTTCAGGTTACTCTTCACATTCGTAGCGTACTCACACATGTTGCACTTGTGTTGCTTCAAATTTAAATGAATCGAATCAACGTGTTTCACCAGATCATATTTATGACTCGAGGCATACTCGCATAAGTTGCACTGGTGTTGCTTCAACTTAAGATGAACCGAATCCACATGTTGCTTCAAGTTTTGTTTGTTGTTCGAGGCAAAATCACACAAGTGACACTTATGCTCCCTCAGATTCAAATGAACCGAATACACGTGTTTCTTCAGGTCGTCCTTTCTCTTCGAGGCGTAATCGCAGGAAGAACACTTGTGATCCTTCAGGTTTAAATGAACGACATCAATGTGTATTTTGAGGTTGAATTTTTGATTCGAGGCATAGTCACACAAGTGACACTCATGTTTCTTCAGTTTCAGATGAACCGAATTAACGTGTTTTTTGAGGTCGTCTTTTCTCTTCGAGGCGTAATCACACGATGAACACTTGTAATCCTTGAGTCTTTCATCATTCGAATGAATAGAATCTATATGTCTTTTGAGGTGGTGTTTCGTATTCGAGGCAAAATCGCAAAAATTACACTTGTGTTGCCTCAAGTTCAAATGGATCGAATCCACATGTCTTTTAAGATTCCTCTTGTTATACGAGGCATACTCGCAATATTGACACTCATGTTGTTTCAAATTTAAATGCACCGAATCTATATGTGTTTTCAGGTTACACTTCACATTCGTAGCGTACCCACACCTGTTGCACTTATGTTGTTTCAAATTCAGGTGAACTGAGTCTATATGTCTCTCAAGATCGAATTTCAGACTTGAAGAATACCCACACAAATGACACTTATGTTCCGTCAAATTTGAATTAATTGATTTGAGATCTTCTTTTGCTCTCGATAGATCATTCATGTTATCATAGTTCTCCATTTTCACATCGATGGTACCTCTGCCGTGAATTTGATGATCATTTTTCTCACAAACAAGTTCTTCAGTAATATATTCGCTCTTTTCCTCTTTTGTGACATTTGCAAGAGTTTTTTCTTCTTTTAGAGAAAAAAGGACAGTTTTCTCATCGTAGTTCTCCGTTTTTCACAACGAAGGTGTCCCTGTGGTGAGCTCCATCTTCATCCATGAATTGTTCGATGATCTCCAGCTCTTCAACTTTGACCTTGTAGGTTTCGCAACTCTCTTCATCTTCTGTGATTTGAACACTGAAAAATTAATAATTAATAGCTTCCCGGAAAAAATTTCCGATATTCTTCTTGGCTGCGTTCACAAACTTACTCAGAGAGTAGAGTAAGAGTATGGCCATATGATCAGAAATATATTTCGGTCTTTACTCCACACTCGTCGTTCACAAACTTACTCTGACAAATGTCATTCAGAATTCAAACATGTGTATTGGTTATGAAAAATACTTTTGCATCATATACATTTTTTTATTTATCATTTTTATATTGAATTGTTTCTATCATGAATGAATAATCGAAGTTTAAGAAAAAAATTCTCTCTAGTCGTACATTTTCAGTTGTGTCTTCGCAGTATAGTCCATTTTTCTTTTATTTGAAAAGCAGAGCACAACCATGTTTTTTTGATGATTGTGAGGAAACTAATTAATGTTATCAGGACTTTGAATTACTTTTAATGAGACAGAAAGAATGAAAAAGGATATTATTGTCTATAATCTTCTCTTGCAAGCAGAAAATTAAAAATGTTATTACATATTCTGTTGTTTTATTGACTCTACGCCAGAAAAAAAGTAAAGACTTCGTAACAAGAAATAGTTTCATTTGAGGAAGCTAACAAAAAGAAGTTAAAAAAATATTGTATGAAAGATAAAGCAAAATATGAATGAATCTTGACAGATCTAAACTCTCGAATATAACAAAATATCAACGTAGATTCCAAATCAGGTAAAAAAAAACAGTTATTGTGGGACTTTTCATGTCTCGATTTATTTGAACTTGAACGGACCACTCTAGGTTCTGCAATACAGGGAAAAACTCTTTTTTTCTTTACCATTATCTCTTGGTAAAGTTCACTTTGAGCTTCGTTAATTCACTGCTAGCAATTTCATTAAATTTATTGATCATTAAAGTAATTCTTTCCAATATTTCTTTATTTCACAGAATAGTTGTTTCACTTGAAAAATTAATTGTTTCGTTTTTCGTTATTGAAATGAAACAAAACCAGAAATAAATACTTATTTGAATAATATTCAAGTTTCAAAAAGTCCGCGGGAGTAGGACAGAATGAAAATCGTACGTCACAACTGTCAGAGTATGTGTTTACTCTCCCAAATAGCAGAGTATGCAGAGCTTACTCAGAGGAAGTTTATGAACGCTCACAGAGTATACTCCGAGGAAGACAAAGCAAGTTTGTGAACGCTTCAGAGTAAGGGGAGCTTACTCTGAGTAAGTTTATGAACGCAACCCTAGACTCAGAACAAGACTCACACCAGGATTTTTTACACTATGAATAAATTAACAAACATTCTTATCGAATGTTCATTATGAATTAACTGAAAAGATACATAAGGAGTTGTGGTGCGTTCAAGCTAGAGAAGTCAGGTCCATTTCTACCGGTTAATAACATATACATCATCATTATGGCTCTATTTTCTCAGAGGTACATTCACTTCAAGAGACAACTCATGAACAATCATTGTACTTACTAGTCCTTCAAGGAAATTGTTGATTTTCCCTCTAGGGAACCTAGTTCTTCTCCAAGAAAATCCATATTAATTGACAAAAAAGAGCTCCGAAATCAAAGTAATAAACAGAATTGTTGAAATCCAAACAAAAACATAATTACAGGACAATATGAAATGACAGAAGTTCATATGCATCGAGAAATAAAAACATTGTCAATCTATGGTTTGATAGGGATGGGCAAAAAATATCGTCGATATTTTCATTCTCGATATTTATTTCACAATATCAAAGTCGATATTTTTTGATATCACACGTATATTAAATAGGGAATTGGGGGTGTGTAGAGGGATGGTGATAAGTGTTTTGTTCAAATGGTAGATTCGATTTCCACTATCCCCCAAAGGGATATGTTTTTTTTGAAAAACTTTTCTCGAAAAGGTTTTTTGGAATCTTAAGATTAATCAATGATGTCATCGGTCATCACTTTAGATATAGTTATATTTTAGGATTTAGGACTATAAGAATGTTGGAAAAAACAATTTCACTTGGGGTAATATCCAAAAAAAATTTTTGGTTTCAACTATGTCTGAAAATTTTGGGATTGACTCCTTTGGACTTTGAAATGAGAAATTTTTTTTAGGAGAAACTGTCGAAAATATTTCAAGTATTCGAAGAAATTAAAAAAAAATTTCAACATTTCTTTTCTTCGAAACGGCAAACGTTTTTCAGAGTTTGACAGAGGAGAAAATTCATACAGGGTGGCTCAAACAACTTTTATTTCAGATCAACCACGAAGAAGTAAAAAAATTAGTTAAAAAAAATTTAAACCCTATATCAAGTATATTTTTTCCTCATTCCCACTTTTACCTTTCAGGCCTTGCGCTCTGGATTACAGAAGTGATAATACAGCAAAATTGTATAAAATTTTGAGAAAATGGATCCTCTATTTTATTGATCGGAATTTCCCGCGAATTTATGTTGATGTGGTCTCAATAAAAAAAAAAAATTGAAATTCACTATGAGAAATAATGAAGAAAAATAAATTTTATTCTATTTTTAATTGGTCTAGAATTCAATTATAGAACGATTCCATAAAAAATTAGCGTTGAAAACCAATTGAAAGTCAAAAAAATGAAAAAAGATTGGGTGGGGCAACGATTTGATCCTGACATCTAGATAGTGGAACGTTAAATTCAAAAATTTATTAACTTTGATTGTGCGATTAAAATACCTTACGTGAATCCGAACCAATCGAATCACTAGTTTTGAAATTTCAACTGGTAAAGCACAGCAGTAACGAGAAACTTCAGATTGGGCAATATTTCGATATTTTTCACTCGATATATATCGATACTGTCGAAAAATATCGATATTTTTTCTGCTCTTTGCCCATCCCTATGTTTTATACATCCATCTTTGATGCCGTCACTGAGTTATTTAAAATATATAACTTTTATATAACTCAGTGGATGCCGTACTTGAGAACCATAGACATAGATTTCTACCTCTATGGTGGGAACACAGAACCATACACAACGTAACCACTGCGTTCCACGATAGGATCATGTACTCACCAAAGATTAAAGAGTATAAAGATGGGACACGAAGCGACTACAGTGATGTCAGCGACATCTGTATTTCAAAAGTAATCGGGTTATGGTTAAAATATTTAATTAGGGTCCATTTGGCATAGACTATATAGAGATTATTAGTAGGCAGTTGTCAATTTTGAAAGAAATACTTGAATAAATATTTTTGCTCAATGATGATTGTATTTTCTCGCGTATTTTCCACTGAAATAACTCGAAATCTACAAGAGTAGCACCTAGCTCACTCCATAATCTTGGTTTGTATGTTTTTCTGTTATAAATTTTGTGTTGAAAACTGGCCGACATTCGAAATGCATGGTGATTAATTGCAGAAATAATAATCTTGAATCTTTTCATTACCAAAGAGAATGGAAAGGTAAGTTTTGAAACTCGTATCATGTAAAACTGTCTTGTTCATTGTTTTTTATTTTCAGTGTTGTCAAATATATAGAGGTTTCGGGGCAAGAATATATTGTTCTGGATAATTTGTTTGCGAACCGAATTTTCTTCGGTCTCATTCATTAGATCAAAAAGTTCCACTCATAGAGGCAATGGTGGTCAGAAGAACGACTTATAGTTGTGGTGGATCTCTTGACGACCCTTCCAGCAGTTCGACTCATCTACTAGACCCTCTAGACTCATTGGGGTTAAAATACACTGGGTAAGATATGTATGAATCGAGCCCAGAACAACTGTTTGACTTATCGATGTTCGATTTATCGAGAGTTCACTGTATCAATAAGTTCTTGAAATTGTTACAATAATTCTCTTATATGTGAACAAATTTTTGAAATGTTCTGAATTTCATAATTATTGTATTGTAGTTGATTTTACACAATCATTTTAAATAAAAATATAAAGAATCCAAAACGTATTTCATTTGATTCAAAACAATGTGTAGATGGAAAATATAATCCTGATCAAAAAACGGAGCTCTGCTTTTGTTTTGTCGATCAGGATGTTTCTCTAAAAGCTCGACAAAGAATACTCATTTTAATGGGAATTTATGAAAAGTATAATTCGCATTTCGCGCCTATTAAAATAGTTTTCTGTACTGAATTATGTTTTTCAGCGCCATCTAGGTGTCAAAAGTAAGAAACTAGCCAAAAATCGTAGTCGGATTTTAGTACCACAGATGTGAGGGCGTTTCCTATCTTTCTAACTCTATAATCTTTGGTACTCACGTTATTTGTGACTGGAGAATAAGCTTCAACACGAATGCGAAGTGACTTTTGTTTCGTATCTTGACAGTTGGTGTGACTTACGAAATTTGACAGATTACGGAATTTGAATTTATTTGATTTGAAAATTAATAGTATCAGAGGTCAGTACTGACAACTACAAAACGAAAAAAATAACTGAAAACAAAAAAACAATGCTGTAGTTCATTACAGCACTACTTTTAGTACTGTAATGAACTCATCACGATACTGAAATAGGGAATAATAAAACAAGTTGAAGGATGCTCTGAGCCAGAACTTTCTGTTCATTTTCTCATGGAAAACAATGAAAGCTAATGCCATCTAAACGAAATCAAAGATTATAGATTAGAAAGATAAGAAACGTCCTTATATCTGTGGTACTAAAATCCGACTACGATTTTTGGCTAGTTTCTTACTTTTGACACCTAGATGGCGCTGAAAACATAATTTAGTACAGAATACAATTTTGATAGGCGCGAAATTCGAATTATACTTTTCATAAATTTCCATTAAATTGAGTATTCTTTGTCGAACTTTTAGAGAAACATCCTGATCGACAAAACAAGAGCAGAGCTACGTTTTTTGATCAGGATTATATTTTCCATCAACACATTGTTTTGAATCAAATGAAATACGCTTCTGGATTCTTTATATTTTTATTTGAAATGATTGTGTAAAATCAACTACAATACAATAATTAATAATTATGAAATTGGGAAAATTTCAAAAATTTGTTTACATATTAGAGAATTATCATAACAATTTCAAGAACTTATTTATACAGTGAACTCTCGATGAATCGAACATCGATAAGTCAAACAGTTGTTCTGGACCCGATTCATACATACCTTACCCAGTGCATTTCAACCTCAATGAGTCTAGAGGGTCTAGTAGATGAGTCGAACTGCTGGAAGGGTTGTCAAGAGAACCACCACCTCTATAAGTCGTTCTTCTGACCACCATTGCCTCTATGAGTGGAACTTTTTGATCTAATGAATGAGACCGAAGAAAATTCGGTTCGCAAACAAATTATCCAGAACAATATATTTCTGCCCCGAAACCTCTATCCATTTGACAACATTGAAAATAAAAAGCAATGAACAAGACAGTTACATGATACGAGTTTCAAAACTTTCATTTCCATTCTCTTTGGTAATGAAAATAATGCACATTCAAGATTATTCTTTTTATTATTTCTGCAATTAATCACCATGCATTTCGAATGTATCCGGCCAGTTTCTAACACAAAATTTATAACAGAAAAACACACAAACTAAGATTATGGAGTGATCTAGGTGCTACTGTTGTAGATTTCGAGTTATTTCAGTGGAAAATACAATAATCATTCATCAAAAATATTTATTCTTTCAAAGATAACAACAGCCTACTAATAAGTAATAATCTGTATATAATCTATGCCCAATGGACCCTAATTAAATATTTTAACCATAAACCGATTACTTTTGAAAAACAGATGTCGCAGACATCACTGTAGTCGCTTCGTTTCCCATCTTTATACTCTATAATCTTTGAACGAAATCTTTTAAGCCGAAGAATCACATTGCGTGACAAAACAATTTTTCACTGAATAAGATGTATCATTCAAGAGAATTTGAACTGAGTTCGTTAATTACAATTAATTCTAATAGAGAGTAATTTTTGATGGAAAAAATCGACAAAGCAACATAACCTTTGATATATGTAAAATAGAATCCTATAAACTCTAATGTACTCATATCTGGTTTAAAAAAACTACAACAGAGGGAGTATCGGTTATTTTGAATTCCCGTAATAATACAATGGATATGCCATATAATGATGACGCATGGAAAAATCCATTTTCCTGGTAATTAATCATTTCACAAATCCATATCAGTGAAAATAAAATAAGAACTTACTTTGTAAAAAATTCACAGAATTCAATTTCTGCTACATTTTATCAAATATTCAGGAGGTAGATCTAATGCTCGGAAAAACTTTATTGGCATGTTTTCAGAGGAAACTGTTGAAACATTTTCAAAATTCTTGAACTTACGATCCCTTTTAAAATAATGAACAATGAAAATCAAATATTCAAGAATTATCAAACATTTATTCACATTTGACATTTTAAAAATTGACTGCGAAATTTTTCATTCATACTGATGTTAATTATAATTTTATGATGTAAACATTATTATCACCTCGAAAATACACAACTGGTACTTGAAATTTACAATTATTATTCTACTAAGTGAACATGAAGATGAGCTAGTGAAAATCTAGATCACGAAGTAAACTGCAGGAACATGATGACATCTGTCATCGAACTTGCGTAGCTGGCAGACCGGTTTCTTTAATCTAAACTTGTATTACACTAGAAGGATGTTTCCACCCATAGAGTCAAAAATTAGAGAGAAGAAACATTGGAAACGAAGCGACTACACTTACGTTAGTTATTCACAGTTCATTCAGGAAATATCTGAATGCGCCAGATATTCATATGAAAAAAAAATTATGATTAAGAAACACAGAGTGTAGGGCAGCGTTCACAAACTTACTCAGAGAGTAGAGTAAGAGTATGGCCATATGATCAGAAATATACTTCGGTCACAGTTTAGAAATATAATATTATATTATATTACTAAACTGTGCTTCGGTCTTTACTCCACACTCGTCGTTCACAAACTTACTCTGACAAATTTCATTCAAAATTCAAACATGTGTTTAGGTTATGAATAATACTTTTGCATCATATACATTTTTTATATATCATTTTTATATTGAATTGTTGCTATCATGAATGAATAATAGAAGTTCAAGAAAAAATTCTCTTTAGTCGTACATTTTCAGTTGTGTCTTCGCAGTATAGTCAATTTTTCTTTTATTTGAAAAGCAGAGCACAAACGTGTTTTTTGATGATTGTGAGGAAACTGATAAATGTTCTCAGGACTTTGATTGATTTTTAATAAGACAGAAAGAATGAAAAAGGATATTATTGTCTATAATCTTCTCTTGCAAGCAGAAAATTAAAAATGTTATTACATGTTTTGTTGTTTTATTGACTCTACGCCTGAAAAAAATTAAATACTTCGTAACAAAAAATAGTTTCATTTGAGGAAGCTAACAAAAAGAAGTTAAAAAAATATTGTATGAAAGATAAAGCAAAATATGAATGAATCTTGACAGATCTAAACTCTCAAATATAACAAAATATCAACGTAGATTCCAAATCAGGTACAAAAAACAGTTATTGTGGGACTTTTCATGTCTCGATTTATTTGAACTTGAACTGACCACTCTAGGTTCTGCAATACATGGAAAAAACTCTTTTTTTCTTTACCATTATCTCTTGGTAAAGTTCACTTTGAGCTTCGTTAATCCACTGCTAGCAATTTCATTAAATTTATTAATCATTAAAATAATTCTTTCCAATATTTCTTTATTTCACAGAATAGTTGTTTCACTTGAAAAATTAATTGTTTCGTATTTCGTTATTGAAATGAAACAAAACCAGAAATAAATACTTATTCGAATAATATTCAAGTTTCGAAAAGTCGGCGGGAGCAGGACAGAATGAAAATCGTACGTCACAACTGTCAGAGTATGTATTTACTCTCCCAAATAGCAGAGTATGCAGAGCTTACTCAGAGGAAGTTTATGAACGCTCACAGAGTATACTCCGAGGAAGACAAAGCAAGTTTGTGAACGCTTCAGAGTAAGGGGAGCTTACTCTGAGTAAGTTTATGAACGCAACCCAGATCAGCCGTTAGAGTAGGTGACTTGGAGCCGAGAGTTCCGAGTTCAATCCCCAGGATAATGTAGAAATGTAACCCATGTTTTAGTTTTGTCGCACAGGATTTCATTTTATAGTATAAATATGAAAGTATCAAGTTCAGAGTTCCTTTATTCAAGTTTCTTTCTCATCCGGATGACGCTCGTCTATGTGCTTCTCAAGATCCACCCTCTTATTCGTCGCAAACTCGCAAAGAACGCACATATGCTTCCTCAAGTTCAAATGAACGGCATCCACGTGGCTTTTGAGGTTATCCTTTCGATTCGTCCTGAAATGACACAGATGGCACTTGTGTTGCTTGAGATTCGCGTGCACAGAAGCGATGTGCGCCTTCAAGTTGACTCTCTGGTTCGTGCTAAACTCGCATAGATGGCACTTGTGTTGCTTCAGGTTGAAATGGACGGAATCTACGTGCGACTTGAGGCAGGACTTGTAGTTCGATTCGAAATCGCACAGATGGCACTTGTGCTGCTTGAGGTTAGAATGGACCGACGTTATGTGCGTTTTCAGGTTGACCTTGTGGTTCGAAACGTAGTCGCACAGATGGCAGCGGTGTTGCTTCAAGTTTAAATGGATGGCGTCCATGTGAGTTTGGAGGTTATCCTTGCGGTTTGTCGCGAACGAGCACAGATTGCATTTGTGCTTCTTCAGATTTAAATGGACAGCCTCTATGTGAGCCTTAAGGCTGTCTTTCCTATTAGAGACGAGACTACAATATTGGCATTTATGTTGTTTGAGGTTGGAATGAACCGACGTTATGTGCGTTTTCAGGTTGACTTTGTGGTTCGAAACGTAGTCACACAGATGGCAGCAGTGTTGCTTCAAGTTTAGATGGATGGCGTCCACGTGACTTTTGAGGTTATCCTTTCGATTGGTCGCGAAATGACACAGATGGCACTTGTGCTTCTTCAGATTTAAATGGACGTCCTCTATGTGAGTTTTCAGACTGGCTTTAGTCTTCGAGACGAGACTACAATATTGGCATTTATGTTGTTTGGGGTTCCGATGGACAGAATCTAAATGCGTGCTTAGTTCAACCTCATCGCTTGTGCCAAACTCACATAAATGGCACTTATATTGGTTTGAATTCAAATCTGCGAAATGAGTATCATTTGTAAGTCCTTCGTATTTAATATCTCCAACATTTCCTTCCGTTTTATGTAGATCATAAGAAGGAACAGCACTTTTCTCATCGTATTGCTCGAAAAAGCTACCGGAACAGTCATTTTTCACTGAGAATTCTTCTCTGCATTCAACTCGATTGTTCTCGACATCTTCAATCTTTACCTTGTGGTTTTCACCACTACCATCATGTTTTGGGACTAGAACTCTGAAACAGACGAAGTGTTAGGTACAATTCAACACTGATATAAAGACATAAATGACTTCATTGAGAATTCACAACGGAACATAAGTAAGGTTAGTACAGGAAATCATGCAGATCACTCAAATCTCCTTCTGGCAAAGTTACGGCAGCTGCTCCAAGATGTTTTCCTATAGCCTGAGATGAAATTTGAAAAAAATAACCTCTTTTCCATTTGGTTCTCAACAGTAGGAATTTTTTAAATCCTCCGATTTTCAATCATGAGACATCGTTATTCCTGGGGTAAGTTACGTAATTTTCAAGTTGATAATTAATTTAAGCTACTCACGAATCATGAAAATCTATTTCTGGATTGTTGTTGGGTCCATTGCTACTCATATTCATATCATTAATAGGTCTTTGCTCTAAAATGTATTGAATTCGTGAGGTAGCCCAGTGGTAAGGTGCCAAAACAGCTACCTGAGCTGTGAAATGGCGAGAAGGAACCAGAAGGAACAATTAATTCAATTTGATTGATTATTGATTGCAACACAGACACCCTAGAACACAGAAAACAATTATATATATATGTCATCTGTCAAATGTAGTACGTCTATGCTCTGGAACAACACAGATATCTGTGATTTCATGCTCACAGAACACCTTTATGGTCTCACAAAGTATATTATTAACCTTAATAATTAGTTATATCTCGAGAAGTTGTATTAAGATTTTCGTTATATTATGCAAGAATCACTGGTAAAATCTCTGAGGGGATGTAAGTAGTGGTTTTCAGCATACGTACTTCTCTGCTAAATATCGCCATTCCAAAAGGCTTCTACTGGTAGGTTCAAGAAGTTCTTATGAAGATTTTGGATGGGATACTGATGATGCCAAAAAGGCCTATACCGGTATTTCTCTTCTCTCAATGACTAAACTATGTTTCCAGAGATCATGATGAATATTGGGGATGGCCTCCATTTTGATTTTTACTATTTTCAACTCATCTGAGTTTCAAGAATAGAACAATCAATCGATTATAATAACCAATTTTATATAAATTTTTCGAAAACATACAATTTCCGCTTTTTCGAGTGAATCAAACGAAAAAATAGAATTATTTCACACGTTTATTTGAATTGTATTCAACAAGCAAAAATTGTAAAAATGTAACAGCAAGAGAAGATTCATATGAAATAAAAAAATTATTCCTAAATGATTGAAAAATTTGGTATATTAAAAAGAATGAACTGAATAGGAAATGAAGAACTGAAAAAAATCAAAGGCTTGAGCAAGGAAAGTTCCGGATATCCAACTTTTCTGGCTCGTTCTTTTTAAAATCGTAAATGCAAATCGCCCAAACACCGAAAGGTAAAATGGGTATAGATTATACAGGGTTATTCACGAATAATAATAATCTATAGAATATTTTTATGAAAGACACAAGATTCAGTATTGAAATTCTAAAGGTGAGCTTCAAGTAAGAAGACAGCTTCTCGTATATTTTTTTAAGGTTCTAGGAAGTGACATCAACTTTTTTTTTTCAGATGGGAAGACCCATTTTTTATTACATAATTAAATTCTCCATTGAATTCTGAGTCTTTTTTGATTGCAAAAGTTTGAATTTTCCCGAGAAAATTCTCTTTGAATGAGGAAAAACGAAAAAAAGTCTTAAAATTGAACTCTGTTGAAATACAGGAGATTTTTTCATTGAAAATTCTCATTTTTGAGAATCTTCGGGAAGAAAGGCTGATGCTTCTTTTCGGATAGCGTGATTTTCAGAATATGATACAGGATGTCACAAATTCTTTGTCAAAGTTAGAAATGACGAAACATCAAACGTTTTTCTCAAATTGGAACCCCATTTTTTCGAAGCATTTTCGGAATCTTCGTCGAAAAATAATAGGTGCATACGTCCAAGACTTTAACCCAAATTGCATATTTTTCGAGATATTCAGGAAAAACGATTTTGTCTTCAATTTTCAATCTCATTCCGAATGTGTTTTTTTACTGGAAAATAATTAGCGGTCAAATGAAATTTTTGGAAATCTCTGTTATCGAAAAAATATTTTCTTATAGTTCAGACGAGTTCAGTTTTTCATTATTTTCAAAGCTTAAGATAATTTCCGCAAATTGTTAATTCTGGAGAATTTTTTTAGTGTAATGGTTGAGAAATTTTAATTTTCAGTAATGAAATTGTTACATGTTCTGTTAATTATTTTTTCAAAAGCTTCAGAAATCATTAAAAATAATTTTTTTCTGCATTCCTGAAAATTTTTAACGTTGACTTCACTAATACTCACATTGAGAACTTTAAAACAATTGTTGCTCTCGCATTACATATTATGATAATTCAAGAATTTAACTCGTCTCAACTATAGGAAATATTTTTTCGATAACAGAGATTTCCAAAAATTTCACTTGACTGCTGATTATTTTCCATTAAAAAAACACATTCGGAACGAGATTGAAAATTGAAGAAAAAATCGTTTTTCTTGAATATCTCGAAAAATATTCATTTTGGGATAAAAGTTCTGGAAGTATGCTCGTATTATTTTTCGACGAAGAATTCGAAAATGCTTCGAAAAAATGGGGTTTCAATTTGAAAAAAACATTTTTTGATGTTTCGTCACTTCTAACTTTAACAAAGAATTTGTGACCTCCTGTATCATATTCTGAAAATCACGCTATCGGAAAAGAAGCATCAGCCTTTCTTCTCGGTGATTTTCAAAAACGAGAATTTTTAATGAAAAAACCCCGGAGTTGTCTGTACATATTTCAACAGAATTCAATTTTGAGATTTTTTTTTCGTATTTCCTCATATGGAGAGAATTTTCTCGGGAAAATTCAAACTTTCGGAATCAAAAAGACTCTGAATTCAATGGAGAATGTATACATGCAATAAAAAATGGGTCTTCCCATTTGAAAAATGAAAGTTGATGTCACTAGAAGCTTCAAAAAATATACAAGAAGTCGTCTTCTTACTTGAAGGTCACCTTTAGAATTCCAATCCTGAATCTTGTGTCTTTCCTAAAAATATTCTATAGATCCATATTCGTGAATAACCCTGTATACAATATATAAATATAAATACAGATCAGTTGGTTTCGGTCTTTGACTCTGTTTTGTTATTCACATACAGTACAAGTGTTGTTTGTATAAAATAAGGCATCTTTTGTGTAAAAATGGCCATCGGGACACTTGAACCACTGTCCTTTAATGAACCCTAGATGCCTCCCAATTTTTTCCATCGGAATTTGAATGAAATTTAAGCGGTGCTTTTCGTAGAGATTTATCAGTTCTTCTTTCACAGTCTCATCATGTCCTTCGTCATATTTACACAAAGTATTGATTATTTCATTCACACTCCCGATTTTGCCTAGTGAATCCTCGTCTGAACACTCCAACAATGGTGATATTTGAACAATTCTTTGCAATCGGTTGATTTCCCTCTGGATATCTTCAGTCTGGGTGGCTGACATTCTATCGTATTCTCTGAGCAAGTTCTCTAAAATGAACTTCACTTGGTTCATTACCGGCTGCTGGAGGGATTTTTTAAACGTCTTGTCTATTTCCAGTATTTCGAAAACTCGTTTCAAGAGTTCACATTTTCTCTCGAACACCCTAAATTTAATTAGGTTGCCCCTTCGACTCATTTTAAAATTATACAATAGGGTTTGCTTATAATTAAAGCATACTCTGAGCTTTTCATATGAAGCTGAAAAGAATATAACATTTATATTAATTATGTTTGTTATGAAGGGTGTTTCAAAAGAGGTGATCCCGTCTCTTGGATATGTAAAAAATTGAAAAATAATTAGGATTGGTTCAGTAGAAAATTTCGTAACGCCATCTGTACTCAAGATAAAAGACGTTGACAAAAAAAATTTACACGCATTTTTCACGATGTTCTATGACTGGCAGCTAACGAATATGGTCAATTGACCATATTCATCAGCTATCGGTTGCAGCTTTTTTAGGGTTTATTGGGTTGGCTACAGTGTGTGATTAATCATAATGACATTCATCGTAGTTGTCAATTGTCATTATTTATTTACTTCCAATCATAGATTAATACTAACATAGATGGGAAGGTTTCTAGAAATTTTGGAACCGTGTTTACAGCGACATCTATCGGCCTAGAAGTAAGTACAAATCGTTTAGGATATCATTAGATCGCGGAAAATTGGAATTTGATAGATCAAGATTGGTTGAGCATAGATCTATTGGGAAACCAATCCAGATCTATCAAATTACCTGCGATTCATTGAGATTGGAAATGCTTGGTACTTCCTTCCAGTCCGATAGATGTCGCTGTGAACACGGTTTCAGATTTTGAGAGAGTTTCCAATATATGGAAAAGCAGTCAACTCTCCGTTACAAGCATTTTTGAATTCCTTGACAGAGTTTAGGTCGCACATTAGCATATCATTTGGTAATTGCATGGATTTAGAAGGCCGTGATAATTGAGTCTTGATCTTGTCCTTCAAATGTGTTTTGTTGGAAAAAAGATTTCTGCTATTTTTTCTGTAGTGTCATCTAGTGACTATTTCCAAATACCGATATTAATTGTTTTCAGGTTAAAAAGATGGCGCCAAAATACGGTTCCGGCCATTATTAGGCCAGTTTCCTATCTATATAAGTATACAGGGTGTACCAAGTTCGACGGCTTATTAAGCGTTTCTGGAGAACTGGACCTATTTGAAATCTGAAAATTGGGATTATATTATTGTTTGACATTATCTACCGATCTAAAATATTCTTGGAGCCCGATCACTTCCAGTTATACAGGGAGTGAAAAAAATATAAAAAATTTTTGTTTTCTGTTTTTTTGTTTTCGAATTTGATAAAAAATGCAATTCTCAATACATTCGTACTCAAATCGTTGCATTCGTCGAAATACTTTCCAAAATATCGAGAAAAACTGAAGAAAAAAGGGAGATAAGTGTATTCGGTATTATGTTTGTTATTCCTAACCTAGATATCGTAAGCACAAACTGTTTTCACTTTTTTGAAGGCGAAGACTGTGGAAATATCGTATAATTTCAGAATTTTGAATAACCCGTCACAGGGTGTTCCAAATGTTGGTTCAACAATAATTGGGATCAAAATTGGCTCATAACTTTAGTTTTTCAAATTGGAACCCTATTTTTTTCTGAATGCGTTGGATTCTGCAAAGAAAAATGATAATCTTCCAACATGTTGATTCTCTTAAAATCACAAATTCTTGAGTTATTTAGGATTTTCTGTTTCTATTCATAAAATCTGTTCTACATCAACAATGATAAATGAATTCAGAAATGAGGAAGTCACTAGTGAGTTATTTGAGTAATTTATCTTCTATGACTCAGGTCATTGCTGATATGAAACAGATTCTATGAATTTGGCGGTACGTACGACATGAAATCAGGAAATCCTGAATAACTCAAGAATTATTAATTTTAGGAGAATTAACATGTGGGAACATCATCATAATTTTTCTTCTCACAATCATAAAAAAAATAGGGTTCTAATTTGAAAAACGAAAGTTATGGGCCAATTTTGATCCCAATTTTTGAATCAACATTTGGAATACCCTGTGACGGGTTTTTCAAAATTCTGAAAATGTACAATATTTCCACATTCTTCGCCTTCAGAAACGTGAAAACCTTAGACTATACATCATACCTATATCAGCACCCCAGAGGTAAAGTGTGTTAAGTCACAATATCAAAATTAGACAAAAGAGAGATTTTTTAGTTCGATTATTGTTTCAAAGAATGTGTACTGCCATTATTTGGCGACTTCATATACCTAGGGAGTCAAAAATGTGTGCCACTAGCTAGAATTTACTAATGTGAATCCAATATTGTAGATAGTTCGTGTCTGAAAAAATGTGACTTAACACACTTTACCTCTGAGGTGCTGATATAGTCTAAGGTGAAAACAGTTTGTGCTTACGATATCTAGGTTAGGAATAACAGACATAATACCGAATACTCTTATCTCCCTTTTTCCTTCAGTTTTTTCTAGATATTTAGGAAAGTATTTCGAAGAATGCAACTATTTGATTACGAATGTATTCAGAATTGCATACTCTATCAAATTCGAAAACAAAAAAGAAGAAAAAAATTTTTTTGAAAATATAGTAGAGTCGTTTCAAGCGTAGTACACTGTGTCCTAAATTGGTTGATACTGCATTATATCTTAGCTATTATTGAAAATAGAGTCATGCGGTTTTCGCGACCCTGTGTCATTTTTTTTTTGTAAAACTTTTGAATCCACAAACCAAAATATTCCAACTACTTTTGTTTTTGGAATAGGTACAAGGCGAAAACGAAAATGTACGCGTTTTGAAAATGTTATTATTTCTCGGGCCATGTATAAGAATGAAAAAAATTAAAACTTCTTATAATGATATTTTCATGTAGTGAAGTCAGTGGCGTAGCTTATCATCCTTTTCAAAGCATTGTTTTAGAGATTGAATGGAATTTTTCATATCGAACACCCTGTTTATTTGAATGCAAATTGTATCACAACCTATCCTTCAATAAATATCCGTTGAAAAAAATATCCCACGCATTTAATCAATATTCACAAGCATCTAATCATTACTTTTTCGAAAAGCCATGTGACCTGATCCCATTTTTTTATCCTATTTCGAACACAATCTCGAAATATCAACTGAAAAATGTTTTTTTGATGCATGTGTGGAAAAATTCATGTCTCACATTAAAAAAACAAACAGAAATATAAATTTTTCTGATGGTTGACGCTGAAATTCATCAGAGTTAAGGTTGTGATACATCGATGTATTCAGAAAAAAATGAGAAAATTTTACATAAAAACATACGAGGTGTTCCATTTGAAACATTTCAAGTTTGTGCTATATCTCAAAAACATTCATCCTATAAAAATTTCAAGCTACGCCACTGACTTCTACGTGAAAATATTATTATAAGCATTTTCATATTTTTTCTTTCTTATACAGGGCCCGGGAAATAATAACATCTTCAAAAAGCGTACATTTTCGTTTTCGCCCTGTATTCCAGAAACAAAAGGAGATGGAATATTTCTGTTTGTGGATTTGAAAGTTTTACAAAAAAATGACACAGGTCGCGAAAACCGCATGACTCTATTCTCAATAATAGCTGAGAAATAATGCAGTCTCAACCAATTTAGGACACAGTGTACTACGTTTGAAACGACTGTAGTATATGATGAAGAAATTAATGATAACATATCAGATGATGATGAAGATTAATAATAAAACTTATTTTTTCATTCCCTCAGACGAACACGTATATAAATTTCAGCCTCACAGAAAAAAGTTCATTTTTGTTCGTATTTTAAACGTTTTTCAAGTCGTCTGGCAGGTACTTGTGCTCGTCGAAATCGCCTGTCGATTTTTTTTAACTTAACAATGAATTAACAAAATCGTATGAAAGTTTCAACCTTACAGCGACAAGTTTTTTTTTTAATTTTTTTTACACTTTCAAAGATATAGGGGTTGATGATGTGCAGGGATGAGGGGTGCCAGGTCATGGTTTTCGTCCTCAGCATGCTAGGAACTATCGCTATAAAAATTTCTAGCCTTACAGACAAACCGTTACTCAAAAGGTTCACTAGCTCTCGTACTATACAGGGTTGGGATAAAGTATGGAACCAAGTAAATATCTTTTAAACGAAAAGAACGATATTTATGAAAATTTGCAGGTAAGTGCAATGAAACAAAACGCGTCTGATGTACATTTTTTTGATAATAATATACCTCCGGTTTAACCGGAAATGCCATCAACTTCTTTAATTTAAATGGGACACCCTATATATTTTTACAGATTTTGAAAGAGCTTGTTATTTTGAATTCATACATACTGAGTTTAGTGTAAAAAAATTTGTAAAAACGTGGAATAACTCACTGCTAGTAGTACAATAGATGTACATTTCATTATTTTAGAATAATGAGAAACAAAATTACTTCAAATGTTCAAAATGCTCGTCGTTTACTTGCTGACAATATGCCATCCTATTAACAAATTCTTGAGTCACTCTTTCCAAGACTTCTCCACGTATTAGTTCACATTCATCAATAATTCTTTGTCTCAATTCCTGTAAGTTTGTTGGTCGTCTAACGTAAACACGTGATTTTAGTTAACCCCAAAGAAAAAAATCTAACGGGCTAAGATCCGGAGAACGAGCAGGCCACTCTATGAATCCTCTATGTTTAATCCATCGATTTGGAAAATTCGCATCCAGAAAATCCCTAACCCGTCTATCATATAGTGGGGAGGTGCTCCATCTTGTTGAAACCAAATATTTTGTGGTAATTGCCCATTCTGTTGAAGTGCAGGAATAATTTCGTTATTCAGTAGATTCAAATACTTGTCACCGCATTCAAGTTTCCGTCGATAAAAAAATGGGCCTATAAGCTTATTTTCGACAATTCCCATCCAAACATTTAACTTCTGTGGATGCTGGGTATGTCCTTCATAAATCCAATGAGGATTCTCATTTGACCAATACCTTGAGTTGTGGCGATTAACTGTTCCATTTAAACAAAAAGTTGCCCCATCGGAAAAAACTATGCTAGAAGCAAAATTTTCGTCGACATTACAGATGTCCATTATAGCCGTTCGCAAAATTCCAGCCGTCGGTCAAAATCATCGTATGACAATTCTTGAACCAACTGTACCTTATACGGATGATACTTTTCACTTTTTAATATCTTTCCTACAGAACGTCGACTGATACCATGGTTTAGTGCCAAATTTGTGGTGGAAGTTTGAGGTGATTCTTCTAAATCGATGGCAATATTTTGTTTAACAGTTTCGTTCGTTGCAGTCCGCGGTCTTCCAGGTTTTAGCAAATTTTTTACCATCCCAGTAGTATTAAAACGTTGTAATGTTTTAGTTATTGTTGAGCGTGATATAGGATTTCTCTCCGGATGCAAATTATTAAAAATATGACACACTTCTTCATGAGTTCTAACACGATCACCATAACCGATCATCATTAAAATTTCAATACGCTCTTTTTCACTTAATTGAACCATTATTCTAAATTGTTCAATTTATTTCCGTCAATTAGAATTTGACACTTGAAGAACAAAAGACGTACTAAACAGTACTTGTTTATTTATTACTATTACTATGCATACAAACAACATCAATTAGTTTATCTAAATAGTTTTTTGCTCCAATGCAAAAAACTCAAAGGAGGTTGGTTAAAGTGCTATATTCCTCGTTTTTACAATTTTTTTTTACACTAAACTCAGTATGTTTGAATTCAAAATAACAAGCTCTTTCAAAATCTGTAAAAATATTTAGGGTGTCCCATTTAAATTAAAGAAGTTGATGGCATTTCCGGTTAAACCGGAAGTATATTATTATCAAAAAAATGTACATCAGATGCGTTTTGTTCCATTTCACTTACCTGCAAATTTTCATAAATATCGTTCTTTTCGTTTAAAAGATATTTACTTGGTTCCATACTTTATTCCAACCCTGTATATTTAGGGAGAAACTTAGCTAGATTGATGAAATATTTTGAGAAATGTCCGTATTTTATAGATGATTGGAAACATTTCAAAATTCAAATTTTGAAAAAAGTAAATAAATAATGACAATTGACAACTACGATGAATGCCATTATGATTAATCTCACAATGTCGCCAACCCAAAAACACTTAAAAAAGCTGCAACCGATAGCTGATGAATATGGTCACTTTAGCATCGTGATCTCCCCTAATATTAGTTATCGAGATATCGAAAGAAATACATACAAAAAGTTGTATCAAGCCTCCCGATTCTCAGCTCTAACTTGCAGTATTCCTCAACGATCTTCGTTAATGATCCCATTCCCTTCACTTTGACCATCGAAATATCCTCAAACGACTCCTTTATCACATCCCTATATCTCTCGGTAGTTAATATTCTGGTTTCGCATTTGGGACACACTTTAAACCCTACGGTCCTCTCAGGTCTATCTAACCATTTCTCCATCCCTCTGCTTTCCAATACGTGCCTGCAATCGTTCAACACGACGAAACGTGCACCTTCCTCTCTTTCAGTCCCGAAGAAGTCATCCTCAATCTCATCTTTGTCGCAAACTCGACACAAGGGTGGACATGGCTCTCCGCAGAAACCGATGCAGGGATGCCTGCATTTGAGGGTTTGCTCGCAGGGTTTTTCGCAAGGGGGCACGCTGCAAGGGTCTCCACACCTCTCGATGCAACTCTGGTGTTTGCACCCTCTGTCGCAAGGTTTCGGGCAATTTCTGCAAGGGTCCCCACACAGCTCATCGCATGAGCCGTGCCTGCACTTGTACCGACATTTCTGCGAGCAGGGTCCGCAAGAATCGCTGCAGATTCCCTGGCATTGGTGATCGCAGATCAACAGTCGGTCGCATTTGGCCTGGCAGCTTTTGTGAATCCGTCCTTGGTGACAGGTTAGGCAGGAGCCAGTGCAAGGATGACCGCAGTCCAGTAGAGCCTCGCAAGGTCCTTTGCAGTAGGTTTCCAAGTTTTCTATCGGAGTAACGCCTGAAATGAGGAATTGAGTTTCAGTGAAAGCATGAACGAGTGTCCAGTTTCGACACGAAACATAAAAAAACTAGGTATCCACCAAATTCAGATCTGAATCAACACATACCTATGAATAACAAGCAAAGTTCAAAACATTACTCCTTAGTGAAATGAAATGAAAAATATTATACTCCAAAAATAACAATAATTGTGAGTACACTGTATCCCGAATTGGGTGACTGTTGAAAATTGAGCCTTGCACCCCTCTGACCTCATCTGCATCTACGCCTATGGTTACGTCGCAGCGCCACGTCCACTTCACTCCGTACAGCACTATGGTCGGCTGATTGACTGCTCGCGTCAAACTAGTCTCCTCTATGTATTAATCAGCTGACAGATTAACTCATGTTCATTAATTGAATCAATTAATCGTTCTTTTTTATATCCAGCTTTGCCTGTGAATAGATCTCATCTTGTAAATTGGAATTTTCAAAAAGTCACCTCGCTTAATAACTGATAATCGTTCATTTCTTGGAGTAACTTATTCTCAAAAAGGTGAGTGAATTCTCAGAATCCTTACTTGTTGCATATTCCATGTTATTTTCCTGCTTTTCATGAAGTTTGAGAATTTGTCCACGTTTCAGATCATGAGAATCTATAAAAATATTGCTAATCCTCTCTCACTTTATTCTAATACGATCTCTATTGCATTAAACTAATGTATTTGAATTCTCTAAGATAAATATTATAGTATATTTTTGCAGTTTTCATAGATTTTTCAGATATCAATAGACTCTTCACAGGGAAATGATTACTTGCTCCAAGAATGAACATTCTCTGTGGTAATAAAAACTGATTTGTTATATTCTCATGTGCATCTCATTATCTTTATCTATTCATCTCATTTCTCAACTATTCACTTCTCATAACACTTGCTTATTATTGTTCTTGAGTTTCAGATGAATGAACATCCTCAAACGCAAAGGTGAAGCATGGAATCAGTCTTCTCTCTCAATAAAACCAAGTGAACTTCTCTGAAGTATTTGAACGATCAAGTAGCTCAAACATTGAACCTGATTGACAGTCTCAATCCCTGCTTCACCTTGAGCGGTCTCCTCAAAAATTGATAAAACCATTCAACTGGTATGATCTCATTATACATAAGAAATTCTCAATTTCATTCATCTGAGGCACTTAGCAAGAAAGATCTCAAGCCTTCTGCCTTCTCAAAACCAACGGGTTGGTGGTTTTTAATTAATACATAGTACACTCATGTTACAATCCTCATAATTTTCAATTGTAGCCTCTATTTTTCTGATGAACCTTGCTTACTAAAAGCAGTTTGTCACTATAAATGTCGTCTCAATTGATTAATTAGCATTCTCTTTATGGACTTACGTTATAGATCATAAATATTTATTTCTCAATCATGATATTCTCACATTTGTAATAATCTCAATGAAGAACAGACTAATGGCGGTATTCTGATTTTTCTCTGTAAACTACAAATCTGTAGCGTACGATTGATCTGTATCTATGTGGCCGACTTACAGATTCGTAAATAATGAAATTCTGGAAATTTTTCTGTAACTGTCGTATTAGAAGTGAAAATTTTGAACTACTTCGTAATAAGATCATAGAATAGAATTTATTTCTCTGTAAAATTGGACCGTAAGTATTGATTATTGGATATATTTATGTTCAATTTGTGTTCGTTTCAACAAGAAAGAGAAATTTACAACCGAAGTGCGAAAATGAAACACAAAAGTACTTGTGTAGAGAAAGTACTTTATATTCTATGATAAAAACAAACCATTCAACATAACCTCACAATATGCCTTTCGATATGTTTTCTGTAAACTACAGATTCATAGAAAGCGTTGAGAATCGTTATTTTCCTGTAATCTTATGAAAAGCTAGAGATTTGCTTACAGATGAAATAGTACGAGAGCTAGTGAACCTTTTGAGTAACGGTTTGCCTGTAAGGCTAGAAATTTTTATAGCGATAGTTCCTATCATGCTGAGGACGGAAATCATCGCCTGGCACCCCTCACCCCTGCACGTCATCAAGATCTATATCTTTGAAAGTGTTAAAAAAATTTAAAAAATAAACTTGTTCCTGTAAGCTTGAAACTTTCACACGATTTTGTTCGTTCATTGTGAAGTTCAAAAAAAAATTGACAGGCGATTTCGACGAGCTCAAGTACCTGCCAGGCGACTCGAAAAGGGTGGAAAATACGAACAAAAATTAACTTTTTTATGTAAGGCTGAAATTTATATATGTGTTCGTCTGAGGGAATGAAAAAATAAGTTTTATTATTAATCTTCATCATCATCTGATATGTTATCATTAATTTTTCATCATATAGTAAAGTCGTTTCAAGCGTAGTACCTACACTGTGTCCTAAATTGGTTGAGACTGCATTATATCTCAGCTATTATTGAAAATAGAGTCATGCGGTTTTCGAAATCCTGTGTCACTTTTTTGTAAAACTTTTAAATCCACAAACAGAAATATTCCATCTTCTTTTGTTTCTGGAATACAGTGCGAAAATGAAAATGTTCACTTTTTGAAGATGTTATTATTTCTCGGGCCCTGTATGAGAAAAAAAATATGAAAATGTGTATAATAATGTTTTTATGTAGAAGTCAGTGGCGTAGCTAAACAGTTTTTCAAATCATTATTTTTGAGATTGAATTGGAACGGAATGAAATTTTTCATATGGAACACCATGTTTATTTCAACGTCAAACTGTATCACGACCTATGCTTCAATAAATTTCAGTTGAAAAAAATATCCCACGCATTTAATTAATATTCACAAGCATTTAATCATTACTTTTTCAAAAAGCCACGTGATCTAAACCCATTTATTTTATCCTGTTTTGAACATAATTTCAAAATATCAACTGAAAAATGGTTTTTTGATGCATGTGTGGAAGAATTCATGTCTAAAAAAAAAAAAACAAACAGAAATACAGTAGGCGCTTGATGCCGGATTATTGGAAATGCCGGATTATCGAATTTGTACAGGAAAAAAAGCTAACTTCATATGATTTTCACTACTATCTAACTTTCGCAAAATAAGACCGCTATTTTGTCAAGGGACGCTATGAAACAAGAAAAAACAAATACACCACTGTCGAGGTTAGGTTCGGACTGCCGAGCGGGAAAAACTACTCTCGGTGATTCGGCGTTCAGCTGTATAAAATGCCGGATTATAGAGCGGGTTACCTGGGTCCCAAAGTGCCGGACTACCGAGCGCACCGGATTGGCAAGCGCTGGATTATCGAGCGACGACTGTATACATTTTTCGGATGATTGACGCTCAAATTTATTAAAGGTAAGGTTGTGATACATCGATGTATTCAGAAAAAAAAATGAGAAGATTTGACGTTAAAACATACGAGGTGTTCCATTTGAAATATTTCAAGTTTGAGCTATATCTTAAAAACATTTATTAGATAAAAATTTTAAGCTACGCCACTGACTTCTACATAAAAACATTATTATACACATTTTCATACTTTTTTTTCTCATACAGGGCCCGAGAAATAATAACATCTTCAAAAAGTGAACATTTTCATTTTCGCACTGTATTCCAGAAACAAAAGAAGGGAATATTTCTGTTTGTGGATTTAAAAGTTTTACAAAAAAGTGACACAGGGTTTCGAAAACCGCATGAGTCTATTTTCAATAATAGCTGAGATATAATGCAGTCTCAACCAATTTAAGACACAGTGTACTACGCTTGAAACGACTGTACTATATGATGAAAAATTAATGATAACATATCAGATGATGATGAAGATTAATAATAAAACTAATTTTTTCATTCCCTCAGACGAACACATATATAAATTTCAGCCTTACATAAAAAAGTTAATTTTTGTTCGTATTTTACACCCTTTTCGAGTCGCCTGGCAGGTATTTGTGCTCTTCGAAATCGCCTGTCGATTTTTTCTAACTTAACAATGAATTAACAAAATCGTATGAAAGTTTCAACCTTACAGCGATAAGTTTTTCTTTGAATTTTTTTTACACTTTCAAAGATATAGGGGTTGATGATGTGCAGGGGTGAGGGGTGCCAGGTCATGGTTTTCGTCCTTAGAATGCTAGGACTACTTAGCTTTCAGTACACGTATCTCCTCTAAGGCCTGATCTCACATTTATTACAACTCAGCCTACTCTAACAATTCATTATTCAACCTTCTGTTTTTCTGATGGAATACCGAGGCAATCAATTTGGATTGCTCTATAACTGTAAATGTTGAGTTCAATTTTGAATTAATGGAACTATCTCAAAGTCTAAGTCTGACTTCATCTGACCTCTCATTTTGAACTTCTCTAGATTACCTCTGTTTTCAGTTGAATAATTCACTGTGAGTTCATAGATGACTTTTTTATTTGTATTTCTACTGTATTAACTTCATGTCAATAAAAGTTTTTACGCTACCACCTCCAACTCAATTATCTGAATACAGTCCTTCGCAGTAATTTCACAAATTCACAAGTTGTATGACTTCCTCAAGTGAAAAGAAATGAATCAAAATCAAAACCTTCTTTGTTTTTGTTAATTGAAAACTGTTCTTTTGGAATTTTCGATATTCAAGCTCAGAAGTATATCATTATATATTTTTGAAATCGTCTAAGAAAAGTCTATTGACAATCATCATAGCACACTATGGTTTCCATTTCAAAAAAATCAATTTTTTTAATTTCTCTAAAATTTGAAGAGGCACTAAAATTTTGATAGCACTGGTAATAAGTTATGAAAAAACTCCACTAAAGATGTTTTTATTTCGAGAGCGTAGCAGCAACACTGGGGAAGTTATAGCCAATTATAATAATTGGCCAAATTTCAAAATCACCCTGTAGCATGGAAAATAGACACCGGTTTTCAGCAATTTATGTTTCTCGATAAAACTTAACATGTGTATTACTTTTTTTCTACCTCGCCTAATGTAGGTGATGTAGTACTAAAACATCGAAATCTGAAGACCCTATACAATAAATGTTTTACACTACTATCTCAATCTCAATGATCTGGATACAGTTCACAAACAATAATTTATCAAACTCTGAATATCTCCGATTTTGAACAATCCTTAATATTGAAAATTTTTACCTTTATCATGTAGTGTTTTCATAAAGCACGGAACTTCTTTGACGATGTGTCCGCATTTTGCTAGAATGGAAGCTTCCACCATTTTCGTGCAATTGCTTGGGTCGCAATCTTGTTTGCACAGTAGCCCACACACATGTCCGCAAGACATAACTCTCGGGCATTTTTTTCGGCATAACTTCCTGTCAGCATCCACATTACAAGGCAATTTTAAAATATGGTCACAACCCGGTACCCGCTTTGCAATCTGAAAATAAACAGAATGCGTTTAATTCATTTTGCATTAGAAGTATCGAAAGATGTCGTCGAGTAAGGTTGTTTCTAGCGATCCGCTTCAATTAATAATTCCCGAATGTGCTTGTTGTAAGAGAACGATAGTGAAAAGTACTATAAAATGTGATGTTTGTCACAAAGTTTACCATCCCGGTTGTGCGAATAAGGTGAAGAAATGTTGCGAAGAGCAATTTTCATCTCCTGCTGAAAATATTTCTGGTGGTATATCTCCGATGTCCGACACTATTACTAGGAATTTATCGAATATGCCATCTCATCAAGAACTACTACTGAAGATTATTACCGAGTTAGAAGAGAAGAACCAATTATTAATGGAAAATAATCAGCTTCTGAGGTTCAAAATATCCACCCTCGAGAGTGAAATTCATGTCAGGAACGCTAAGATTGATGACCTCAGCAAAAAACTTAATATAAACATTAACAATACAGTACCAGGTGAACCGTCAGCGATAAAAGGCTACCCCGCGGTCAGCCTGAAACCAGTTACTGGCGCTGTAACTGACGCTCCCGGAAATTCCGAGACTTATTCTGATACCATTCTTAAAGATGCCGCAACATCTGACGCTCCTAAGTGCTCAACTGCGGATTCTTTGAATGAAAGTTCTAAAGATAAATTGGTTCCTATGACGGAAAAAAGAACTGAAAATCCTCGCATACCACGAGCTAATGACGGACGTCTGATGTCCTTAGACAACGGAGAAAATGATAAGTGGAGGGTTGTTTCTCGTAGAAGATCAGCTCGGAAAAGTAATAAAACACTGGTCGTTGGAAGTTGTTCAGGAGACACATCCGTTGAGGGCATTGAAAAAATGAAAGTTTTTCACGTTTCAAATCTCAAACCTGACACTACAGCAGATGAATTGAGAGATTTCTTAAAGAGTAAATTTTCCTCCGTAAAATGTGAGCGACTTACCTCCAAATATCCGGAGAGTTACTCATCGTTCAAGGTGTGTATTCCAAGCTCTGAGTACGATAAGGCTTTAGATGGTTCCAACTGGCCCAACAGGGCTAGTGTTCATCGGTTTTTTCAGCAACGAAAAATAGTAGCGAACCCGGCAGATTGAGTGCTACTTCTGACGAAAAGTTCAGACTTTTGCAGTTGAATGTGCAGTGTATTTCGAACAAGTTGGATCGCCTGGAATTACTTCTAGTTGAGCAAGATCCCATTATTGTGAGTGTTGTGGAGCACTGGTGCAACTCTGACAATGTGAAAACAATGATGATTCCTGGCTTTTTTTTAGCCGATTATTACTGCCGACCTCATCGTGCTCATGGAGGTTCTATGATATATGTCAGGAACGGAGTGAAAACTAAAAAACTGTGCGTGTCAGCATTTTCCGAAGAGATGCACTGCGAAATTAGTGGAACTATAGTGGAAACTGATAACCAGCAGATAGGCATACTAAGTGTTTATCGGCCTTGCTCTGGTAGTGTTGACGTGTTTTCTGGACAGACTTTCATACTGCTTGAGTTTGTGTTCGGGGTCAGTCGATCATGTTTTTTTGTGTGGAGATTTTAACATCGATTATCTCAAGGGTGAATGTATTAATCGTAAACTTTTTATGGATTTGGTAGATTGCTTCAGTTTGAGAATCTCTTCGGAGGTTCCTACTAGAGTCTTCACTGACTGTAATGGCCGTACAACTTCATCAAAGGTGGACTACGTCCTGACTGATACGGACGTTTACAATGTGCATGTCTTTGAGGCTTACATTGGTGATCACCGAGCTATGCTGGTAGATTTCAAAACTCAATTGGGTATGAATATTGATCAGACTGCACCGAGGATGGTTAGAAACTTGAATCGGCACAATCTCGCAACTTTTGAATCTCATATTTCAAACTGTGACTTTAAGTCTATGTATGAAACGAATGATGTTGATGAATGCTTTCGGATATTAATAGATGAAATCCGGAATTCATTTGAGATTTGCTGTCCATTGGTTAGATTAAATTGTAATAAAAAAAAACAAGTAAGAGGCTGGGTCACTCCTGAGATAATTTCTGCTAAAAATGAACTGATGAAACTACATTGGTTACATTCAAATTTAAAATGTCAAAGTACATACAATTCTTACAAAAATGCTAAATTATCGTATTCTTCTACTTTAAGAAATGCAAAACTAAAATTCTATGGCTCAATCATTGAAAAATCGAATAATAAAAATAGGATAGTATGGTCTCTCGTGAATTCTCTGAGCGGACGAAGTTGTGAAAAGGGTAGATCCATCGAATTGATGGTTGATGGTGTTCTTCATGGAGATGATATAGAGGTTGCAGAAATCTTTGGCAATCATTTCTCGAGCATAGCTGAAGTGTCTCTCAAACATTATTACGGAGTTTCTTTGTCCATTTCATGTACAACCTCTAGCATGGTGGATAAAACATTTTTCTTTCTCCCAGTCCTGCCTTATGAGGTGTCTGACGTTATCAAGTCTTTGAGCAACAAAAAAAGTTCCGGAGTTGATTCAATTTCCGCTCGAATCTTGAAATTAATAAATTCGAGTATATGTGATCACTTAGCTCATTGTTTTAACTTATCTGTAAGCTCTGGGCTGTTTCCCTCTCTCCTAAAGAAGGCCTTAGTTGTACCAATCTACAAAAAAAAACGATATTCATGATATAATGAACTATCGGCCAATTTCCATCTTGAGCGTTTTCTCTAAGACTTTCGAGAGAGTTGTGTTCAAAAGAATTATGGGCTTTTTGGACAAATATAATATATTAGATGCTGCCCAGCATGGCTTTCGATCTGGCAAATCCACTCAGACGGCGACAGTTGATTTTGTTGAGTTTATTTATGAGAACCTTGATAGAGGTGAATATGTTGCGGGTCTATTTTTTGATCTTTCTCGAGCCTTCGATAGCTTATGTTTCGAGTTCATAATTGATAAATGTTACAATCTGGGGTTCCGAGGCGTTATTTTACATTGGCTTCGCAGTTATCTCGAGGGTAGATCCATGTCAGTCAGGGTTCAGAACTCAACATCTTCTGAGTATGATGTCAATTTGGAGTGCCCCAAGGATCCGTCCTTGGGCCACTCTTATTTTTACTTTTCATCAATGATCTTCCCGTCAATTTACGTCAGTTTTTTGTCGGTGAGTTGAGTCAGCAGGTTTTGTCCTCGCGGACAAGACTGATGAGGATTATTTTGTTTGCTGATGATTCTTCGATGGCGCTTACAGCCCATACTTTTGAAGAACTTCAGATGTTGTGTGAAATGCTCTTACAAAGCTTTGTTAAGTGGTGCAAAAAGAATAATTTGATGGTCAACGTTGATAAGACCGAGATAATTCATTTCGAGTTAAGACATACGGATCAAAGGATAATAACTTCTCAATTAGATACTACCATCCAATCTAAGAAAAGTACAAAATTTCTTGGTTTATATCTAGACAGTAATCTAAGATGGAGTACACATATAGAACACTTGTGTAAGAGACTCAATAGTTCTTTTTATGTAATAAATAGGGTAAAAAGCTTACTTCCAATAGAAACACTTATAAACATTTATTATAGTTTAGTATATAGCCATCTTTCTTATAATATCCTATTGTGGGGAAACTCCTCTGAGGTTGGAAGGGCTTTTGTAATACAGAAAAGAATTTTGCGCATGATGTTCAATATAGCCCCACAGTCGTCATGCAGACCTTTGTTTATAGAGAAAGGTATCTTAACGTTGGCCTCTATTTTTATTCTGAAGGCTCTTCTATACGCTAAGGAGAATGAAAAAGCGATGGTAAAGTTATCTAGCTTCCATGCTTATGATACAAGAAATCAGGGAATACTGTATATCCCGAAACATAGCACAAGAAAGTTCGAGTTTTCTCCTATGTATCAATGCATCAAATTGTATAATCGCCTGCCGCATAGTATTCGGTCTCTTGATCTAGGGCCATTTAAAAAAACTGTGAAGGCCTTTTTGTTGAAAAAGTGTTACTATTCGGTTGGCGATTATCTTTCCGATAATATTGTTAGTAGTTAGTAGTGTTTATACTATGAAAATTGTTTTCTTGACCTATCCTATACATTCATGTAAATGTCAAAAAGGATCAATAAATGAATATGAATATGAATATGAATATTTATTGGGCGAAAAAAAATATTCATTTACCTTGAATCTGCACGATGTGCAAGGTTTCCCACAAGCGTCTTTGCATTTGTGTCCACAATCCAAAATTTTCGTGCAGGGTTTTGCACATACGATTTTATCTACATTTTCCGAGCATGGAACATCATAAAAGTGCGGACACTCCGTTCGACCTTTCTTGACAATTATTAGACATGGCTCGCACTTTTCATAACACATTCTCGAGCACTTATGAGCTTCATCTTTCAAATTTGTGCAGCCAACTCTAAACTTAACACACCGCTCCATACATGTATACTGAAACAAGTTGAATTATAAATGAGGGTAGGTGGATGCATCTCCAGACTGAGAAAACAATGATTTAAGTCACTTCTTATAAACCCTTCAGTCTACCTAATCCAAAAATATCTTGAAAATTCAAAATGTTAAACCTATTGGTAAGGATCTTTCGAGTAACTTAATAAGAATGGCAACATCAAGCAGCGTACATGGAATGGAATTGGCGACCCAAGTCGTATTCATATGAGTCGGCACTAATAGGCACTAATTAAGGCAACAAAAATGTTCACGCAATTCCGATATGTTAGTGCTAAGCGTGGCGTAAGAAACAAAAGACGTAATCTCTGAAGTTACATTATTTTTTCATTGGTTCCAAAAGCACTAATAGACACTAATTATGCACTAATTATTGTTAAATTAATTTTATGGTAAATTGGAGAAATCTTGACTTGAATTGTCAATTTCCCGAAAAACAGGAATGGCTCTGTCTCTGTCAATGATTCATAAGGCACTGAATATTTGACATAGTTTCAGAATTAGTGCTTCCACCTTTTCGCTAACTTCACGCATACTCAAAAAATAATATCAATTACTTCGAAACTAAAAATAATATCGCAGCCGTTTAAGCATCAAAGGAAATATTCTCTGATTTTACGAAAACTGTTAATTTCTTTCATTGGTTCCAAAAGCACTAATAGGCACTAATAAGGCATGGTAAATTAATTTTATGTTAATTTGGAACTTGGTGCTGGGATTAAGTCTATATGACTAACACAAATTCAAAATAATGATGTCGAAGATAGATTCATGGTGATACAAACTTCTGAAACAATACCTAAAGTACCAAATGAAGAAAAAGTGATACTTACGAATCTATGACTCGGATCAGAGGGTACATGGCAACTTCTGGAACAAGAATGACCACAATGCAGCTTAGCCTCGCAAAGAACTTGACACCTAAACGATTCAGCCTTCATGGAACAAGGTTTAAGGGCACTGTGACCACAAGGAAGGACAGTTTCTACCTCCACTCGACAATTGTATTTGGTGGCATCAACATAGCATTGAATTTCCACTGCATGTCCGCACTGTAACGTTACGTTTTTCCAATATTCGCAACGACTACAAAATTCGCTGCATTTTTTTTGACACAAGTGTTCAGCGTTAGAACACAGGGGCCTGGAAAAGAAATAACGATAAAGTTATATAACCTCGTATCGAAGGAGAGACAGGCTCGTGGCTACGTGACAAACCGATCTCGCGTAGATTCAATAATTTCTCGCTCAAATTCGCATTCGTTCAACCTGCAGTAACTTTTAAAGTATCCATTAGAAAACTACCTGTAAAAAGCATTTTTCATTATGAATAAATGCCGCAGATAACAGACATATTCATTTTCATATGAATTCATTCGATGTCAGGCAGGAGCTCTTTTCAAATTGAACAATATTTTGAATTGAACTTTGAATTCAAGAACTTAACTCGTCTGGACTATAGAAAATATTTTCTCGATAACAGAGATTTCCAAAAATTTCACTTGACTGCTGATTATTTTCCAGTAGAAAAACTCATTCGGAAAGAGATTGACAATTGAAGATAAAATCGTTTTTCCTGAATATCTCGAAAAATATTCATTTTGGGATAAAAGTCTTGAACGTATGCTCCTATTATTTTTTTATGTAAATTTCGAAAATGCATTTTTGATGTTTCGTCACTTCTAACTTTGACAAAGAATTTGTGAGCTTCTGTATCATTTTCTGAAAATCACGCTATCGGAAAAGAAGCATCAGCCTTTCTTCTCGGAGATTCCCAAAACTGAGAATTTTTAATGAAAAAATCTCCTGTATTTCAACAGAGTTCAATTTTAAGACTTTTTTTCGTTTTTCCTCATTCAAAGAGAATTTTCTCGGGAAAAGTCAAACTTTTGGAACCAAAAAGACTCAGAATTCAATGGAGAATCTATTTATGCAATAAAAAATGGGTCTTCCCATTTGAAAAACGAGAGTTGATGTCACTTCCTAGAACCTTGAAAAAATATACGAGAAATCGTCTTCTTACTTGAAGCTCACCTTTAGAATTTCAATCCTGAATCTTGTGTCTTTCCTAAAAATATTCTATAGAGCCATATTCGTGAATAACTCTTTATATTGCATAATAGTAATAATTGTCAAAAGAGTGGAATAAAATCTCTTCAGAATCGACTAACACTGCCCAGAGTAGAAGCATTTGTCTGAATAGTTATGTAAACAGAACTGTAAAGTGGTCTCATGCTCTTCACCTAGCCGGAACTTTCACTTTTCACAATCAGCACTCTCTCTTAAGACTTTAACTTTACAATGTTGGGTGAAGAACAAAAAAAACTTCAAGGTTAAGGAGCATGAACGATGCTGTCGACTCAATCAGACAGAAAAATCCGCACTAGCGGAACATGCTCTGACAGATGGACACAGTATTGTTTTCTCAGAGGCAGAAGCTATTTCAAACATCAAAAGTTTCTATCCTAGGATGAACCTGGAAGCCATTGAGATATATAAACATAAGAACAACATGAACAGAAGGGAAGAAACCCCTTTGGTACATAGCGCATGGTTGCCGGTGTTGGAAAAGACCAAAATCAAGCCAATACGAAGTGGAAGCGATGGACCAATCAACATCGCGCGCGTAAACCCACTACCTTCTCCCGCCAATGATCAGGGTATAAGTGGGGCCAACGGATCGAATCCAGCATCACTTTCGGAAATTCAGCGGTCGAGTTACAATCTAAGACCAAGAATCCTCTGAAGATGCCTACCGCAGTTGTGGGCGAAACGTTAGGTGAAATAATTCCTAATAGACCACGGCCAATAAGCCCGGAAGACTCTTTTAATGTTAATATATCCGGTCGTGAAAGCCTGAAACTATTTATTCAAGGTCAAAGTTCCAGGAAGGCTGAACCATGCTATAACAACCCCTGTTCAGGCTAATAATAATTATAATAATAATGCATAGGAAGCGGCAAAATGAGGATATTTATAGGGACCCTGTATAAATTTACTCACATAAAATACCTTCGAAACTTTGGTATGATCAATATTTATTTCAAAATGATATTCTTCCTGATACTTTGTCTATGAGTTTTGGTAAGCACTTTGCACCTCTTCTGCCATTTTTTTAAATTTCCACTCACCTGTTACAAATTTCGGGACATCCCATTTTGATATGGTCTTTATCTATGAAGTGGCAATGCAGTTTACATTTGTGACCACATTCAAAGGCATACTGGCAGATTTGATCGCAGCCCCCTCTGGGCACTAAGGAGAAATCTTCAGCAGTAACAACTTTAGTTATTTTTCCGTGGTTGAAACATTTCAATTCTAGAGCAGATCCTATGGCTTCTTGACTAACAAAGGTTTCTTTGATTTTCACCCAGAGCTGCGAATAAAATTCGGTTAGAAAGTAGGCTATAAAAAATATCTGTATTCGTGATGTTTAATATCAATCTTGTCGAGCATTTTATCAAGTTGAAATATGTACACCCAAAATGGAATATTAAATTTAACGAAAACCCTTAAATCGCATTATAACTCAACTTGAAAATATCACTGGTAAAACTGCCAAGCGATATAAAATATCAAAAGAATATTTCCTACAAATGCTTCGGCATACAAATTGACAACAAACTGAACTTCAGGCTACACTTTAACTATAAGAGAAAACAGCAATCACTAAAGTTGAACACTTAAGATCTCTAACTTATAAAAACATGCGAATCGGCAGCAAAAGAGCTAGTAGATTTACAAAGTGACATGCAGACCTTCATACAGTATTCTCAAATTCGACCAAAACAGCTCTGAATATCATTGAAGTAGCAGAAAGAACTTGCTTACGAAAAATTACAAAACAAAGACATCCCAATAACCTATCCAATCAACTCTTATATCAGACAAAGGAAATAGAAACCATATTAGAAAGAATACAAAAACTCGGCAAAAAATTCATCAAAAATCAAAACAACGTGAATATAATACAGCCATTGAAACACCACTACTATGGACAAGCTACAGCAAAGGTAAAACTACCAACTTTACCACTTTTCGAACACCTGCAATTTTCAGAATAGTTTTTGAAAACTTAAAACAGAATTAGTAAATCAAAACTGTATATAACTGGCTGGAAGACTGTGGTCTATACTTATTTGATTGTAAGATCAATGAAGTTGGTTTCTTCTTCCCTCTGTTATTATTTTATCTCTTGTTCTTGAAACTCACATAGCACTGGAGATAATAAAATACTTACTTACTCAAAGTGAATTCGTAATCAATTCGTGGGCCGAAGCGCACTTCGGCAAGGAAGCTAAGCAGATGGCGTGCTCTAGTACCATTCGTAAAGAAATTCAAGTCTAGCACGGAATTCGACGTGCTAGACTAGCGACCTATCACGTAACCCTTAAATGCCAGCGTAAATGAATCTGACAGATGAGTAGGGAACGTTTGAATTTTGACATAATACTTACTGGTGATCTATTGCACAGAAGAGTCATATTACCCATGATGTAAAGGCCATTACGAGCCCTAGACAAAGCAACGCAAACTCTGTTTTCGTTGACCAGGAAGCCGATTCTATTCTCTTCGTTATTTCTCACAAGGGAAAGCAGAATGATGTCGCTTTCTTCCCCTTGATAGTTGTCCAACACCGACACCCTAACATTTTCGAGATTTTTTATGAACTTCTTTTCCTTCATTATTTCGTACATCTGTCCTAAATACGCCGACAGAATTGTGACTTGGTCGGATTTGTATCCGTTATAAATCAAGTAATTGGCTAGTTGAACCAAGAATTTCGCTTCGTGCACATTCCTTTTAGAGCTTCCCCCTTCCGACTCCTCAGGAAATTGGTGGTCGATGAAAAACAGGCACTTTTCCAGCCCTTGGATCGTCGGCCTTTTCGAAACCGACTCGTGATCCTTCAAGTCGGGGTAAATGGTGGGCTTGATCAACGCCGAAATCTCAGGCCTCATCCTGTGCTGCACGTCGAGTGTGAAACATTGGACGTCGTTCCTCACCATCCTTTCGAAAAGACTGATGCCTAGGCCGTAATGTTTCTCCAATTCGTAGTTTGCGGTGTAACACAATAACCCCAACAGATTCATCCAAATACTTGGGCATACAAGTTGACAACAAGCTGAACTTCAGAGCACAGTTTAAACTTCAAGAGAAAACAGCAATCACGAGAGCTGACTATTTTAAATCTCTAACTTATAAAAACAAGGGAATCAGCGATGAAACAGCTAGTATGATTCACAAAGTGACATGCAGACCTTCATACAATATTCTCAAATCCGACCAAAACAGCTCTGAATATCATTGAAGTAGCAGAAAGAACTTGCTTACGAAAAATTACGAAACTAAGACATCCCAATAACCTATCCAATCAACTCTCATATCAGGCAACGGAAATAGAAACCATATTAGAAAGAATACAAAAACTCGGCAAAAAATTCATCAAAAATCAAAACAACGTGAACATAATACAGCCATTGAAACACCACTACAATGGACAAGCTGCAGCAAAGGTAAAGCTACCAATTTTACCACTTTTCGAACACCTGCAATTTCCAGAATAGTTTTTGATAACTTAAAACAGAATTAGTGAGTTAAAACTGTATATAACTGGCTGGAAGACTGTGGTCTATACTTATTTGATTGTAAGATCAATGAAGTTGGTTTCTTCTTCCCTCTGTTATTATTTTAATCTCTTGTTCTTGAAACTCACATAGCACTGGAGATAATAAAATACTTACTTACTTAAAGTGAATTCGTAATCAATTCGCGAGTCGAAGCGCTCTTCGGCAAGGAAGCTAAGCAGATTGCGTGCTCTGGTACCATTCGTAAAGAAATTCAACTCTAGCACGGAATTCGACGTGCTAGTCTAGCGACCTATCACGTATACCTCAAATGTCAACGTGAATGAATCTGTCCGATGAGTAGGGAAGGTTTAAATTTTGACATGATACTTACTGGTGATTTATTGCACAGAAGAGTCATATTACCCATGATGTAAAGGCCATTACGAGCCCTAGACAAAGCAACGCAAACTCTGTTTTCGTTGACCAGGAAGCCGATTCTATTCTCCTCGTTATTTCTCACAAGGGACAGCAGAATGATGTAGCTTTCTTCCCCTTGATAGTTGTCCAGCACCGACACCCTAACATTTTCGAGATTTTTTATGAACTTTTTTTCCTTCATTATTTCGTACATCTGTCCTAAATACGCCGACAGAATAGTGACTTGGTTGGATTTGTATCCGTTATAAATCAAGTACTTGGCTAGTTGAACCAAGAATTTGGCTTCGTGTACATTCCTTTTAGAGCTTCCCCCTTCCGACTCCTCAGGAAATTGGTGGTCGATGAAAAACAGGCACTTTTCCAGCCCTTAGATCGTCGGCCTTTTCGAAACCGACTCGTGATCCTTCAAGTCGGGGTAAATGGTGGGCTTGATCAACGCCGAAATCTCTGGCCTCATCCTGTGCTGCACGTCGAGTGTGAAACATTGGACGTCGTTCCTCACCATCCTTTCGAAAAGACTGATGCCTAGGCCGTAATGTTTCACCATTTCGTAATTTGCGGTGTAACACAATTACCCCCAACAGATTCATCCAAATACTTGGGCATACAAGTTGACAACAAGCTGAACTTCAGAGCACAGTTTAAACTTCAAGAGAAAACAGCAATCACGAGAGCTGACTATTTTAAATTTCTAACTTATAAAAACAAGGGAATCAGCGATGAAACAGCTAGTATGATTCACAAAGTGACATGCAGACCTTCCTACAATATTCTCAAATTCGACAAAAACAGCTCTGAATATCATTGAAGTAGCAGAAAGAAATTGCTTACGAAAAATTACAAAACTAAGACATCCCAACAACCTATCCAATCAACTCTCATATGAGACAACGGAAATAGAAACCATATTAGAAAGAATACAAAAACTCGGCAAAAAATTCATCAAAAATCTAAACAACGTGAACATAATACAGCCATCGAAACACCACTACAATGGAGAAGCTACAGCAAAAGCAAAGCTACGAACTTTACAACTTTTCGAACACCTGCAATTTCCAGAATAGTTTTTGATAACTTAAAACAGAATTAGTAAATTAAAACTGTAAATAACTGGCTGGAAGACTGTGGTCTATACTTATTTGATTGTAAGATCAATGAAGTTGGTTTCTTCTTCCCTCTGTTATTATTTTAATCTCTTGTTCTTGAAACTGACAAAGCACTGGAGATAATAAAATACTTACTTACTCAAAGTGAATTCGTAATCAATTCGTGGGCCGAAGCGCACTTCGGCAAGGAAGCTAAGCAGATGGCGTGCTCTGGTGCCATTCGTAAAGCAATTCAACTCTAGCAGGGAATTCGACGTGCTAGACTAGCGACCTATCACGGATACCTTAAATGCCAACGTGAATGAATCTGACCGATGAGTAGGGAACATTTGAATTTTGACATAATACTTACTGGTGATTTATTGCACAGAAGAGTCATATTACCCATGATGTAAAGGCCGTTACGAGCCCTAGACAAAGCAACGCAAACTCTGTTTTCGTTGACCAGGAAGCCGATTCTATTCTCTTCGTTATTTCTCACAAGGGACAGCAGAATGATGTCGCTTTCTTCCCCTTGATAGTTGTCCAGCACCGACACCCTAACATTTTCGAGATTTTTTATGAACTTCTTTTCCTTCATTATTTCGTACATCTGTCCTAAATACGCCGAAAGAATTGTGATTTGGTCGGATTTGTATCCGTTATAAATCAAGTAATTGGCTAGTTGAACCAAGAATTTGGCTTCGTGCACATTTCTTTTAGAGCTTCCCCCTTCCGACTCCTCAGGAAACTGGTGGTCGATGAAAAACAGGCACTTTTCCACCCCTTGGATCGTAGGCCTCTTCGAAACCGACTCGTGATCCTTCAAGTCGGGGTAAATGGTGGGCTTGATCAACGCCGAAATCTCTGGCCTCATCCTGTGCTGCACGTCGAGTGTGAAACATTGGGCGTCGTTCCTCACCATCCTTTCGAAAAGACTGATGCCTAGGCCGTAATGTTTCTCCAATTCGTAGTTTGCTGTGTTGGGCCTGAGCTGTTGGTGATCTCCGATCAATATCAGCTGTTGGCAGCTTTTGGACAGGGCTGAAACGACGTGCGCTTCTAGAACTTCAGCCGCCTCCTCCACTATAACGATGGGGGAGCCAAGCAACTGTAGGCTTGAGTGCAGACGAGCAGCGCAGGTTGTTGTCATACCGATCACTTTCATGCTCTTCATCACTTCGATGTTTGCCACTTCCCTTACTTCTTTCCTCCTCTCGAATAATCCACGATATTCGAGGGAGAGATCTTCCCATCTGTCCAGCAGTTTATGTCTGTACAGATTCAGCCAATTGAAATACAGATCCCATCTCTCTTCCACCGGTATGTTTCGGCTTTCTCTTATATCGACTTCTCGAGTCTCTATACGTCCATCAGCTGCGGCTTTTAACTTCCTCTGAAATAACGAAATGAATTATTAAAAGTACAATGGAGAAATGACAATAACATAACAACAAAACAATAATCAACGATGTCATAAATAATTCTGAAAATATGTGTTGAAAATTGAGTATTGCACCCCTTAGACCTCATCCGCAGCTACGCCTATGGTTACATCGCAGCGCCACGCCTACTCCACTCCGTACAGCTAGCTCTATGGTCGGCTGATTGACTGCTCGCATCAAATTAGTCTCCTCTATGTATTAATCAGCTGACAGATTAACTCGTGTTCATTAATTGAATCAATTAATAGTCCTCTTTTGTAATCCAGCTTTGCCTGTGAATCGACCTCCTCTTGTGCTACTCTTGTAAATTAGAATTTTCAAAAAGTCACCTCGCTTAAAAACTGATCATCTCGTTCATTTCTTGGAGTAACTAATTCTCAAAAACGTGAGTGAATTCTCAAAATCCTTAATTCGTGCATATTTCATGTTATTTTCCTGCTTTTCATAAAGTTTGAAAATTTGTCCACGTTTCAGATCATGAAAATCTATAAAAATATTGGTAATCCTCTCTCAATTTATTCTAATAAGATATCTTTTGCGTTAAACTAATGCATTGGGCTTCTCTAAGATATATATTTTGGTATATTTTTGCAGTTCTCATAGATTTTTCAGATATCTCTAGAATCCTCACATGGAAGTGATTACTTGCTCCAAGAATGAACATTCTCTTTGGTAATAAATACTGATTTGTTATATTCTCATGTGCATCTCATTGTCTTAATCAATTCATCTCATTTATTAACTATTCACTTGCTAATTATTGTTCTCGAGTTTCAGATGAATGAAAATCCTCAAACGCAAAGGTGAAGCATGGAATCAGTCTTCTCTTTCAATAAAACCAAGTGAACTTCTCTGAAGTATCAAACATTATTTATTTATTTATTTATTTATTTAAATATATTACATCCAACAGGCACATGCCCAATTACAGGTGTAAGTAATACAAAAAAAAATTATCTAGTAAAGATAAACAGAGTAAAATCGCCGTCGGCAGAAAAAACAAAAAAAAATTAAAATCAATTTTTGATCAGACAATACAATTGTCTTCTAAACTCTCCAATAGACAGAAAAAAAATATCAACCGAAGGGATATTGTTTAAGCTTCTGCACACCGACATAACAGGACTGTGGAAATGATGCTGCGAACTCGGGATACTAATTCTGAACGTTATGTTCGATCTTGAAGCAAATCGAGGCACGTTGAACTCCAAGTGAGCAAGTAGCGATGCTGAGTCAATTAAGTTGTTGATCAATTTATATCCAAAAACAGCATCGGCAATTTCCCTTCTTTTCCTCAGACTCGAGAAGTTAAACTCGTTTAGCAAAGAGTGATGATCGGGATGAACAGGATAAACGTTGTACTTTTTGAAGTACAGAAACTTCAAAAATTTCCTCTGAACAGACTCTAATGCTGATATATATTTATGGTGATATGGATTCCATACTACACTACAGTACTCAAGTTTGCTACGCACTAGGCAGAAATACACTGATTGTAAAGCTTTAAAATTCGAGAATTCCTTGCAATTGCGCAAGACAAACCCAAGGGACTTACTGGCACTGCAAATGATGTTTTCAATATGAGAACTGAACGATAGTTTGCGGTCGAACAAAACACCCAAGTCTTTAGTTTCAATGACCCGTGTCAAAGTTTTACCCTCGATCTTATAGTCGAATTCAATAGGGAACAGTTTTCTCGAGTAACTCATAACTTTACATTTCTCAATATTCAAGGGTAATCTGTTAGAAAAACACCATTCAGACAAGCGCCGAATATCGTCCTGCAGGATATGACAATCAGCTATGTTGACAACCTCCCTGAAGAACTTAAGATCATCTGCGAAAAGAAGCCTCAAAGATACCAAACAACTACAAACGTCGTTGATGAAAAGGAGGAACAGCAGAGGCCCCAAATTGGAACCCTGTGGAACACCGGAGCAGGCTTTGAAAAAACAAGATTTCACACCTTCATACTCGACATACAACCGTCTGCCATCCAGATAAGATCTCAAGAGCATCCGAAGGTCAACAGAAATACCGAACTTAGCCAACTTTTTCAAAAGTTGCTCATGGGATACTCTATCGAACGCCTTGCTGAAATCAGCGTAAACCACATCAACCTGCCGTCGATTATCCAGTGAGCCCGAAACGTATTGAGTGAAGGCACAGAGATTCGTGACCGCGCTCCTCGATCGCATAAATCCATGTTGGGACTCTGATAAGCTGCTGTGCACATGCGAATAGATCAGATTGAAAAGAACAATCTCAAATAACTTAGAAAACACAGATATAAGTGCGATGGGTCTGTAGTTTCTGACATCCGCAACTTTGCCTGATTTGAATACTGGGCAAACACGTGAGGTTTTCCACATTGTAGGAAACAGTTTGGTTTTTAAAATTAAGTTATAAATAATTAACAATGGATAGCAGAACAAATTTATATGTTCTTTGACCAAACTAGGAGGAACATTGTCAGGACCACAACTCAGCTTATTTCTAAGTTTACCGGCAGCTTGGAGTATCTGTACGTCCGTAATTTCTTTAATATGCAGATATTTGGAAGGATCTATCGCATAGTCTTCCTGTTCACTAGCACTGACATTTGATCCATCACTCCCCGAGCTCTCATATACACTATTGAAGTGATCGGCAAAAGCATCGACAATTGCTTTTGAGGTATTGAACTTATCATCACCACTAAACATAACTCCAGGAATACGGGTTTTATTATTTTTGGAATTCAAATAGGACCAAAAATCCCGTGGATTGGTCACCAAACTATCTTCGGATCTTTTTACGAACTCGGAGTAAGCAGAACATATACCCCTCTTAACCAATCTTCTCATCGTTCGGAACCGTTCAAGATAAGATAATGATTTTCTTTTATTATACATTTGACGGTAATGATTTTTTCGTTTTATCTGGATGATAAGATCTTTTGTGAACCAGGATGGAAACTTGCCAGCGTTACGAGTTTTAAGCGGACAGCACTCGGAGAATATGTCCTGGATCTTCGCATTGAACCATTCACAAGCTTTATCACCAGTAGAAGCTGTAGTCAGAAAGTCCCAATCCACCTCACCAAGTAGTTCCTGAAATTTTTGGTTGTCAAGTTTGCGAAAGTTGAAACGTTCAACACAGGAGAAAAACCTCACTTCGGATTGATAATCGACCTTCAAGCTCACAGAAAGGCTCGGATGATGCGAGTCAACTCTGACCAACGGATCAAAGTCTCGAAGCACCTCACATCTCAAATATTCAGGAGCCAGCACCAGATCCAGCAGCCTGTCATTACTGTTTTTAATGAAATTTTTTTGGGCGAAATTACAAAAGCTTACAAATGAACTGTATCTGAGAACTAAATTAGACGACTCGCTAGTTTCGTAAAAGTTCTGCAATTCAGAAATATTGAAATCGCCCAACACAACAGTATTATGAATGTTATCGAAGCTTTCCAAAAATTCAAATAGTTCATCATATTTAACATAATTTGTCTCAGGAGGAATATACAATAACATCAAATAAACTGACACATTTGCTGAAACAATTATTCTAACACAAAGTAAATCAATAGATTGCAAGGGACATTCAACGTCGCAAAGTTCAGATACATAACATTCACTGTCTATAGCAAGTAAAACACCACCCCCTCTGATACCGTATGATCTATCTCTGCGATATACTACATAATTCACTGGAAAAAGTTCTGAATTCAATACGCCATCCCTCAACCACGTTTCGGAAACTGCAATAATCTTGTGTTCGCTAGCCAGTACATTCTTGAAAAATACACGAGTTTTTGTATTCAGTCCTCTGCAGTTCTGGTAATATATGGTTATATCTGTATCAAGGATTAAATTTCGCCCACTGGATGAACTGACCGGTTTTTATACCTGATTGACAGTCTCAGTCCCTGCTTCACCTTGAGCGGTCTCCTAAAATATTGATAAAACCATTCAACTGGTATGATCTCCTCATTATACATAATAAATTCTCAATTTCATTCATCTGAGGCACTTAGCAAGAAAGATCTCAAGCCTTTTGCTTTCTCGAAACCAAAGGATTAGTGGTTTTAATTCATACATAGAATTCTCATGTTATAATCCTCATAATTGTCTCTATTTTTCTGATGAACACTAACCCTGCTTACTAAAAGCAGTTTGTCATTGTAAATGTCGTCTCAATTGATTAATTAGCATTCTCTTTATAGAGCAACGTTATAGATCATAAATATTTATTTCTCAATCATGATTTTCTCACAATTGTAATAATCTCAATGAAGAACAGACTTATACTACTAAGCTTTTAATACCCGTATCTCCTCTAAGGCCTGATCTCACTTTTATTACAACTCAGCCTACTCTAATGATTCAACCTTCTGTGTTTCTGATGAAATAAAGAGGCTCTCGCAATCAATTTCAATTGCATCATCACTGTAAACGCTGTGTTTAATTTTGAATTAATGGAACTATCTCAAAGTCTAAGTCTGACTTCATCTGACCTCTCATTTTGAACATCTCTAGATTACCTCTGGTTTTAGTTGAATAATTCACTCTAAGTTTATAGACGACTTTAATATTTGTATTTTTACTGTATTAACTTCATGGCGGATGATGTATTCATTTGATGATTATGAATGATGTCAATAAATGTTTTTACGCCACCATCTTCAACTCAATTATCTGGATACAGTCCTTCACGGTAATTTAACAAAATCAGAACAACCCCGATTTTGAACAATATGCCAATATTTCTTACTCATGGTAGAACATATTTGCTGGCCATAAAAGATTCCAGGAATAAAGCTTTGAAGAAAAGGAAAAAGCATAAGTCAAATATGAAGGCGTCCGGGAAGGTCTACCAATTGTTTACAGTTTGCAATGACGTAACATAAATTTCCCTAATTCTGTGTGACATCCGTTCATTCTGCCACATCTCACAGAACAAAACAATGCTAGAATATTCCATTCTAGTACTGTTTTCATGGTAATATTTATTGATGTCATGTTGGCCTCCTGCCAAGGATTTATTTATTGACTGTCAAATTTATGAGAGGGAAAACAGTTCTGCCAATATTTCGATAAATATTCGATAAAAATTCAACGAATTAATGTGTTCTAACACTTACTCATTCAAAAACTCACCACATAGTGATACAAATTTAACGAATTAAAGGAAATAATTTATTCTAACACTTCAAAAACATTCAAAAACTCACCACATGGTGGCGAGTTTAGGAACTTTGAACTCTTGTAAAATTATCAGTGCCTTCTGCACTTGTATTATAAATAACTGTTGTAACCTTACCTTAGCGAACTCATATGTGGCTTTCAATTTCCTACCAATCCTAATCAATTTTATGAGATCCGAACAAAATGCTTCATCGTCAATCACTTTCTGCTTCACCTCATTCAATTCATGAGAATTTCTGGAAATTTCATTCCTCAATATTCTCAATGACAGAAATGAGTCATCATATTTCAACAATGAATTAGCGATACACTCATCAATATTTTCTGCCTCATCAGAGTCTGTTGATTCACAGTCGTCTTCATCGTATACCTGAAATATGAAACATATGAGGATATCGGTGCTTTCAATATCTAGCATGCACATCATAATAACTGTATTATTTCTCTGAAAATTTTTGAATTTGTCTAAGAAAAGTCTATTGCAAATATTTTATGAAAATGGTTTAATTTTAAATTTATGCGCGGCCTACGATATTTAACAGGCCAGAATGTTGCCTTAAAACGCGACGTTGCCGGAATGCCTACATTGGGCTCGAGGTGTTACACGCCAGTTGCAGGTTTCAGTTCTGTGCGTAAGGTGTAAGAGTAAAAGCGTATCCAAAATTCGACAGGGAAGCGTGTAAAGAGGTTTGTGTTTTTTCGCTGTGTGCGTGTGATTGGTGTTTTAATCAACTAAAAAAGTGAAGATAAGTGTTGCAGTTGCAAGATCAGTGTGTATCGGTTCATCATTGAATTTTTCGACTTTAAGGGGGCGTTCCACTTGGCGCTCACAACGCTCACGCTCACGACCGCTCTTTTCCCCATTTCACTTGCTTGCTAGCGCTATTATGTTAACTCAAGTGGAACGGATTATTGGGCGTTTTGGGCTGTCATGAAAGAAATGACAAGATTGAAAAAAGTAGAAGTAATTCTAAACAATACATTTAATTAAAGTGTACAACAGTTAGAAATATTATAATAAATATATATCTAAACTGTATTCTGAACGTCCATTTTCACTTTCACGCATCTATTGAGATAGGTCGTCACAGAACATCGAAATATGTGGGTCGTTTTGAGCTTGGAGTGAGCGATGATTTTGCCGCGCTCACAAAGACCGCGGTCGTTAAGTGGAACGGAGCATTTTGATCGTTGTGATCGCCAAGTGGAACGGCCCCTTAGTGTTCATATCTGGAAGGAATAATCAACAGGAAGGTTTTTCATTTTAATGTTTATTAAAATTTCATTTGGAAATCTTAGATTTGAGTACTCTGTCCCGATTGCAAAAGCAACTATAAGTCCACTAATGAGAAAAGAAGGTGTTAGTATTTAGATTTCCGAAAGATCCCGCGAAGAGAAGAAAATGGCTTAACGCAATTCATAGAGAAAGTAGTTTTAAAATCAACAAAGACAATTTAGTTTGTATAAAACATTTTGGAGATTCCCATATTTTGAAAAATAACTCTTATCCAACCGCCTAAGGTTCAGTCGTTCAGTTATAAATATACCGCGAAAAATTCCTAAATTAACTACTGATGATGCATTTCCTTCAATTTTTCCAAATCAACTGAGTTACATGACGTCTTCAATTACTCCAAAAAGAACTGATCCTGAAGTATGGAGACAAAAATTAGTTGTCCATTATGATTATGCTTACATCGATTGCGACAAACAAGATCAGATCGATTCATTTTCAGACTTTGGTTGTCATTTCAAAGACAGGGCAATTTCTCACTTCTTTTCCAACGTTGAAGAAAAGGACACTGCTTAATTCTACAATATAAATTTCAGAGAGACGTTTTGAAATGTTTATTTACTTGAGATATTTATCATGACAAATTTAATGTTCACTATGTCAGCAGGTTTCTGAAATTATCTTGAACAAATTTCCCAAAATTTTGAGTAATATCTTCCTTAATAATTATTCTATAATGGTTAGTGATAGAATCCTAAGAACTGCTCCTTCCGACAGGAAATTACTAACTTTTAGTCGTCAGTTATCAGAATTGTTTTTATTTATTCAGACTTTATTATAGGATTTATTTTATGTTCAAATAAAATATGTTCAGAATTGAATCATTTTCGATAGCGAAATAATATATTTTTCCTCTTCTGATATTCATCCACCTATTTTATTCGCTTCAGAAAGTAAAATAATTTTCATTCTGATTGTAATTTTGTGGAACTCAATAACACAGCTACCTCCTCGTGGTGAGTTCTGGATTATTTGCGATAAAATATTGAGAAATTATTCGCAAATAAACGAAATGCTGTTTTGTTTTCCTCCCTACAGTTCTTTATTCAATTGTGAATTGAAATAAATTCAAAATTATATCGAAAACAGTGCGAATTGCACAAGAAAAACGTATACTGTCTATATCTACGCGTACCACTAGACACGCTACTCGTAACAACGGCAACGTCTAACCTTCCGGCCTGTTAGATTTAGTAGGCCGTGATTTATGATAGGAAAAACAGTTCTGCCAATCAATATTTTTCAACGTTAAAATAACTAAACGATACTTTAAGGCAATATTTCATTAATTTCAATAAAAATGATGTTATGATGTATGATACTTGTACAGTTTTTGAATTTTGGACTAGTGTGGAAGAGTATCAATGCCTTCTGCACTCGTATCATGAATAACTATCACTGTAGAACATTCTATAAAAAAAATTATCATGAGCTTTCAAAAAAAAAAAATCGGTCCACTCAGTCGGAAGTTTTGGGGTAACAAACAAAAAAATACAGTCGAATTGATAACGTCATTTTTATGTCGGTTAGAAAATTAATGTCAACATGAAACAGTAACTAAACATTCGTATATCCCATGTTATAAGAATTGGTTGAGAAAAATGGAAACTTCTGGAACAACCTCAAACTTTCCGATTTTCCTAAACTTTCGATAAGCAGCATACAAGTTATTTCAAAATGCTCGATTTTGACTGTTTTAAGTACTTCTGGACTAGATAGGTAAAAATTTCGAAAGGTGTTGTTGAAAATTGAGCGTTGCACCCCTCTGACCTCATACGCAGCTACGCCTATGGTTGGATCGCAGCGCCACGTCCACTCCACCAGTCTTGACACCTTCCTAGCCCCACCCCAAATAGTGTTTTTAGTTGAGACAACAAATACTCGTGTCGCTGCATACGCCAATATTTAGTGATATCGTCAATAGATGACTCTGTTTGAGGTTTTTAGTCGTGTTTCGTCTTTGTCAAACATATGTTTTATTCACATAATTCACACAATTATTGATCACATTATGTATTTACATTCTCAAGATCAAATGGATATGAAGGAGATAGTTATTAGTTATTTATTAAATATTGGAGAGTTATTATCCACGATAATTCCTACATACGTTATTATCCACTTTCTTCATCATTGTAAAACACAATCTGTGACAAAATTCCAAGAAATGAGAAGTGAGAAGAATTTCTTCAGGTGAGTACAATTATAATTTTCCACATTCATCTCTTGTTCTTTTTTTATTGGCTGAATCTTTCAGATTTATGTTTCTTACTCAGTGATTAAGAAAAAATTTATTCTTTACAGGTAAAAGAGCTGTGATACTTTCTAAATTGAACTGTTTGAGACGAACACACTCGAGGGCACAGGAACAGATTCTCTACAACATGATTTACAAACTGAAAATACAATTGAACCAGAAGCAGTATCAAATCAAGAACTATCAAGAAAGATTAAGTGCTGCACTTGTAAACCCAAAAAAAATTCATTGACGGTCAAAGCAACACTTCAATTTTCAAGTCCGTTATAATATTTCAGTTTCATGGCCTTTTTTTCATTATGAATACAAAATTCTCGATTTTTTCTTTATTTATAGCCTTCTTTATCACTGGATTTCCCTGAAATTTGATGATTTCTAAGTGTGTACAATCCGGTGATATGATGACCATCTTCATTGCTACGTCATACGAATCACGTTATATTGCGCTGTTGACGTAGAAATGAAGATGAGTAGATGACAAATATCATTCATATCACCGGATTGTAAACACTTAGTAATCATCATATTTTAGGGAAATTCAGTAATAAAGAAGGCTATAAATTAAGAAAAAATCGAGAATTTTGTATTCATAATGACAAAAAGTCCACGTCACAGACTTGAAGAATGAAGTGTTCGTTTAGAATAACCCTCAATGACTTTCGAGTATTTTAGAAAAAAAAACCAAGACCTGAAAACAGATTCTGCATATCAAGGTTACTGAATTTTTCGTCAATTTTTAAGATTTTGTATATTTTTGTATAGAGAACAGTAATAAATATATATTTGTGAAGGACTATTGTTTTCAATTGCTTAGAATTCAGAAAAGGTTAGCCTACTGAAAATCCTAAAATGCAAAATAAGACGTAATTTGAATTTCGCGCCAAGCCTGCCGAAAAATGTGATAAAGTAGTAACCTGTACTATACTAGTTGAGACAACAACAGCTTGGGGTTTAAAAAAGTTGTTTTCATCATAGAACGTCAGTGTCCGATCTATTTTACTTTGTTATCTGTGCACTCCACTCCGTACAGCTCTATGGTCAGCTGATTGACTGTTCGCATCAAATCAACCTTCTCTATGTATTAATCAGCTGACAGATTGATGCCTGACAGCATGCCTGTGAATAGACCTCTTCTTGTGCTAATCTTGTAAATTAGAATTTTCAAAAAGTCTCCTCGCATAATCACTGTTAATCTCGTTCATTTCTTGCAGTAAGTAATCATAAACGTAGGTGAATTCTCCGAATCATTAATTATATATTATTATTCTGCTTTTTATAAAGTTTGAAAATTTGTCCACGTTTCAGATCATGAAAATGTATCAAAATAATGGTAATATTCTCTGGCTTTATTCAAATGAACTCTTTATTGCGTTGAACTAAAAGTGAAGTATTTGAATCCTCTAAGATATATATTTTGGTATATTTTTGCAGTTCTCATAGATTTTTCAGATACCTCTAGACTTCTCACATGGAAATGATTACTTACTCCAAGAATGAACATCCCCATGTCTTTCTCTGGTAATAAATACTGATTTAATCTATTCTCATGTGCATCTCACTGCTCATAACACTTGCTGATTATTTTTCTTGAGTTTCAGATGAATGAATAATCCTCAAACGCAAAGGTGGAACATGGAATCAGTCTTCTCTCTCAATAAAACCAAGTGAACTTCTCTGAAGTATTTGAATGATCAAGTAGCTCAAACATTGAACCTGATTGACAGTCTCAATCCCTGCTTCACCTTGAGCGGTCTCCTCAAATATTGATAAAACCATTCAACTGGTATGATCTCCTCATTATACATAAGAAATTCTCAATTTCATTCATCTGAAACGCTTAGCAAGTAAGATCTCAAGCCTTGTGCTTCCTCGACTCTATAGGTTAGTGATTCTATTCATACAAAGTACTCTCATGTTATAATCCTCATAATTTTCAATTATTGTAACATCTATTTTTCTGATGAACACTAATCCTGCTTACTAAAAGTAGTTTGTCACTGTAAATGTCGTCTCAATTGATTAATTTAGCATTCTCTTTATAGACCAACATTATAGATTATGAATTTTGATTTTTCAATCATGATACTCACATTGTAATAATCTCAATGAAGAACAGACTTCGACTATGTACTGAGTTTTCAATACACGTATCTCCTCTAAGGCCTGATCTCACTTTTATTACAACTCAGCTTACTCTAATGATTCATTATTCAACCTTCTGTTTTTCTGATGGAATACCCAGGCTCTCGCAATCAATTTTGATTGCTCTATCGCTGTAAACGTTGAGTTTAATTTTGAATTAATGGAACTATCTCAAAGTCTAAGCCTGACTTCATTTGACCTCTCATTTTGAACTTCCCTAGATTACCTCTGTTTTCAGTGGAATAATTCACTCTGAGTTTATAGATGATTTCAATGTTTGTATTTTTCACTGTATTAACTTTATGCGGGTGACTTATTCATTTTATGATTGTGAATGATGTCAATAAATGTTTTTACACTACCATTTCCAACTCAATTATCTGGATGCAGTCTTAAAAAGTAATATTACAGTTTTTGAACCGTGTCCTGGGCTCGATTTTCGTGAAAACACCATTAGTGAAAACCGTTTAAGGTTTTTTTTTTATTTTGATAAACACTACGCAAAAAAAATTACGCACATTCTGAAAATCTCAGTTTTAATGAAAGTTAACTCTACATTGATTTTATAACTTATTTTTTATGTTCTCTCGGGAAGATTTTGAACGAAACAAGACACATTAAATGGAAGAAAATTCAGGATTTCACCGAATCTTATGTGAAAGAAGATCACAAGTATTTAATCACTGATAAGTGATTTAATACTTGGTATTTCCATCCCTTGCGTTAATTACAGCTCGGCAACGACGGTTCATACTCAAAATGAGTGATCTTAAAATGTTCTGATCTAATCCTTCCCAGATTTCTCCGAGTTGGATTCCTAAGTCATTAAGAGTAGCTGGATGATTTTCTGAACTTCTCAGCCTTCTATTAAGGTTGTCCCAATCCTGCTCAATTGGATTGAGATCTGGACTTCTTGCTGAACATTCCATTCGAGAGACTGCAACCTCTTCAAGGTACTCCTGAACGATGCGCGCACGATGGGGTCTGGCATTATCGTCCATAAAAATGAAATTTTCACCAATGTATGGGGCAAATGGCACTACATGCTCTTCAAGAATGTTCCTTATATACTTATGAGCATTTATAGCTCCATTATCAACGACCATTAGGTCTGTGCGAACAGTCAAAGATATTCCACCCCATACCATAATCGATCTTCCCCCGAAACCAGTAGTATTCAGGAAATTGCACTGACAAGGGAACGTCGATCACAATGGTAGAGGCAGAATCTAGACTCATCTGTGAAGAGAACTTTTTCCCAATCGGCCTCTTCCCAATGGATATGCTCTCTCGCAAAATCCAAACGCGCCCTTCGATGGGCTGGGGTAAGAGCTGGGCCTCTTGCCGCGACACGAGGCCTTAAATCATATTCTCTAAGGCGATTTCTTATTGTCTGAGTGCTAATTTGCATCTCATGAGTTTGCTCAAGCTGATTTTGAAGGAGGCGAGCGGTTGCAAACCGTTGTCTCAACGAAGAAACTCTCAAGTAACGTTCTTGAATGGCAGTTGTTACCCGTGGTCTACCCTGTCTTGGTCTTCGGACATTCATGCCTGTCTCCCTGAATCGCTGCAACATTCTGGACACACTTGTATGGGAAACTCCAAACCTTTTCTTCTTGTGTATGTCCAACCCTTCTTCTCGCAAAACTACCGCTTGAGCACATTCCGCTTGGGTCAAATTACGTGTTTCGCGTTGCATAGCGATCGAGTGTAGAAAATCAAACGAAAGAAAAACTATTGATCACTAGAATTGATCGAGAACAACTGATTTCAGAATGGAGCCAATACATTCAAAATCTGATATTATCGTCTTTTTTATTCGTGCTGGGAAAAAACATCTGTATTGAAGAAAAACGTTGAAAGTGGATAACATAATTCTGATCAAAACAATCATCATTGAGAACACCTTCAGTTGTAGAATAAATTTGAGATTTCCATAATGTGCGCAAATTTTTTTGCGCAGTGTATTATCAATTTCGAGATGTATTTAAGGCTATTGTGTTAAGTCTTAAGACATTATTAAGTCAGTTATTTATTTATTTATTTCATTTTATCGTAAAAAAATGGCGATATCGTGAAACGGTTTTTACCTATCTAGTCTAGAAGTACCAGAAACAGCCAAAATCAAGCAATATGGTTGGGAAACCTTGTACAGAGTGTTAAAAAACAACGTTTCAATATTTTGGGAACTAATTCTAGACCTCAAAACAAATAAACATACCTGAGAAAGCGAAGGCTTCACGACATCCAAAGCCACATCTTCAACACTCTGCGGCAACAACCATTTCAGAAGATCATGCTTCGAAGCTTTGCGAAGCCAACTTTCTCGATAATTCGGAATAAAACTACCAAAATCATGTATATCCAAGATCGCATCGTACCTCATGATGGTCTCTAATGTTTTCGACACATCATTCATTGAAAACAAGCAATCAGAAAGATTCTTTTCAGCATTTGAAACACAGTCATTGCTAACTGCGTGCTGTTTCAAATTGAATTCTTTTAACTCCGGGTTTTTGGACTGATCCCCCACCCTGATCATTTGACGGGTTGTACTGAGCAAACCTACCAAAAAGCAAACAACCAGCATCGGCGATTTATCCCACCAGATGTCGCTGTTTCCAAGCAGAGTCTTAGCTATTTTCAAACCAACGTAAGTTTTTCCAGTTCCTGGAGGTCCTTGGATTATCGATAATTCCCTGGTTAAAGCAGCCTTAAATGCCTCATTCTGAGATTTGTTCAAACCCTCGGAACGTGAGTTTAAATCAAGGGCAGCGATAAGGTCATCTTCCAGAAATGCAAGCTTAGAAACGGCCCCATCGATATCTACCAGTCGCCTTCTCAATGGGAAATCTTGCTCTCCGATGTTCTGCAGATATGCAGGCTTGGAGAAGGTCTTATCGACGTCAATCAGATACCGCCTCATTGGGAAATCTTCCTCTCTGATGTTCTGCAGCACTTTCAACACGTGGTAATACGGCTCGAAATAAACGCCACATTCTACCATCGTGTAGTTGGAATTGTAAACTATTTCCTCGTTCTTGCTGAAGGCTACGACCACTTGCCCTTCCTGCAATTTCGGCATATGTCTCTCGGAGCTGTTTGCAATCCTCCCGAACAAGACAGACTTGAATCTGTCGCGTGTGAAGCACAACAAAGAGCCAAACATGAAAGAGTCTTCCTGGTTTCCTCTGTCGTTTAACTGGATTAAAAAGCACACGTCTTCAGTGGCGTTCACCTGTTTCAAAAATTGCACCTTCTGGTATATTTTGACGTCTTCTATGTCTCGTAACTTCCTTCCAGACAAATAGGCTTGTATTGCGATTCTCAACGGTCCAACGAAGTCTTCTTTCAACAGTCTGAACTGGACGTCTAAATAATGATCGACATCTTTGTAACTTCCGATGGTGACGTTCCTTCGAAGGAAAGTGTTGGAGGTATTTTGCAATTCTTGAACTGTTGGTAGGACGCTGAGTTCCCTGAAGTCTTCTGGGGATTCTTCCTCAGCTTCCTCTAGAAAGCTCTTATTTCTGGAAGGCTTTTCTTCATAAGAACGTGCTGCTATTTTCTCACCTATATCCAGCATCGACTTCAGATTATCCTTAATTTCTACAGAAATGTTTATCTGATGCTCTGTCTCGATGCTGGATAGGTTCAAATGAAAGATTTGAACCACTTTCAACAAGTTATCGACGAAAAAATGCGGACTCTCCCTCAAGCTAAAAGTGCAGACTTTCATAAGGTCTTTCCAGAAAGAATCCGGATCGTCCCAATACTTCGAATTCTCCGTTTTCTCTGCGGTGGATTGAAAAACAAAGGTGGCGATGTAGGTCTGCAGATGTTTCGCGAAACCCGAAGACAAAGTTTTGTGCATGATTTCAGTCCTGAGTTTCACGAAACTGCAATCGCAACATCTGCTGAGAAGCTTCAGGATCTGCACGATTTTGTTGGGCTTTGGATTCTTGGCGATTTCGACGAAGAAATTATTGTCGCCCATTAATTTTTGGATGACTATGTCCAACGGTTCTTTCAGTAAGTGTTCAATATGTGCTAGAGTTGAGGTTGTCGAAGGTTTACCTCTTGGTGGATTGTCACTTTTTCGCCAACTTTGAGGTTTGCGTTTCCTTTCACCACGAGGAAATTCAATCGGGCCTTTCGAATCTCGAATCTGGACAACAACATTTACAATTATTATCGGACGAGTTTATACACACGCAAAATTTTAACAAAAAGAGCCAACTTCAAAAAACAAAACTCCAAAACAGACAAAGAACAAGTTTTCAAGTTTATGTTGACGAGTAATATTTGGAGTTTATGTTTAAATATAATGAAATGAAAAGTTTAAGTCACATGGCGTTTTAAAAAAAATATTAATTAAATGCATGTGAGAAAGAATTCTTGGCCTACTATTAAAAAAAAAACAAACAATAATGGAATCTTCTGATTTTTGAAGCTGATATTCATTAAAGGTTGATACATCAATGTTTTCCAGAGAATAAATGCGAAAATTTAATGTTAAAATGTACAGGGTGTTCCATCTAAAAAATGCCACGTTTGCGCTCAATCTGAAAAAAATGCTTTGAATAAAGTACGCCACTAAATTATAGGTAAAAATATACAGGGTGTACCAAGTTCGACGGCCTATTGGGCGTTTCTGGAGAACTAGACTTATTTGAAATCTGAAAATTAAGATTATGATATTGTTTGACATTATCTACCGAGCTAAAATATTCTTGGAGCCTGACCACTTTTAGTTATACAGGGAGAGAAAAAAAAATTTCAAAATTTAATTTTTCTGTTTTTTTCTTTTCGAATTTGATAGAGTATGCAATTCTGAATACATTCGTACTCAAATCGTTGAATTCATCGAAATACTTTCAAAAATATCGAGAAAAATCTGAAGAAAAAGAGAGAAAAGAGTATTCTGTATTATGTTTGTTATTCCTAATCTAGATATCTTAAGCATAAACCGTTTTCACATTTTTGAAGTCGAAGAATGTGGAAATATTGTACATTTCTAGAATTTTGAAAAACTCATCACAGGGTGTTCCAAATATTGGGTCAAAAATTGGGATCAAGATTGGCCCATAACTTTCGTTTTTCAAATTAGAACCCTATTTTTTTATGATTGCGTTGGATTGTACAAAGAAAAATGATGATAATGTTTTAACATGTTCATGCTCCTAATATTGATAATTCTCAAGTTATTTAGGATTTTCTGATTTTATGTCGTATGTAGCGTCAAATTCATTAAATCTGTTTCATATCAACTATGACCTTGGTCATAGAAGATAAATTATTTCAATAACTCACTAGTGACACACCTTTTTGTTCAATTCATTCATCATTGTTGTTATGGAACAGATTTTATGAATTTGACGCAATGTACGACATGGAATCAGAAAATACTTAATAACTCAAGAAATATTAATTTTAGAAGTATCAACATGATGAAACATTATCATCATCTTTCTTCGCAGAATCCAACGCAATCATAAAAAAATAGGGTTCTAATTTGTAAAACGAAAGGTATGGGCCAATCTTGATCCCAATTTTTGACCGAACATTTAGAACACCCTGTGACGAGTTTTTCAAAATTCTAAATATGTAAAATATTTCCATTGTCTTCGACTACAAAAACGTGAAAACGGTTTGTGGTCAAGATATCTAGATTAGAAATAGCAAACATTATACCGAATACTCTTATCTACCTTTTTTGTTCAGTTTTTTTTTTATATTTCGGAAAGTATTTTGACGAATGCAACGATTTCAGTACGGATGTATTCAAGTGTATATCATTAGTGGAATAATTCATCTTCTATGACCCAGGTCATAGTTGAAATGAAACAGATTAAATGAATTTGACGCTACGTACCACATAAATTCAGAAAATCCTAAATAACTCAAGAATTATCAATTTTAGGAGCATTAACATGTTAGAACACTATCATCATTTTTCTTCATACAATCCAACGTAATCATAAAATAATAGGGTTCTAAATTGAAAAACGAAAGTTATGGGCCAATCTTGATCCCAATTTTTGACCCAACATTTGGAACACCTGTGATGAGTTTTTGAAAATTTTAAAAATGTACAATATTTCCACAGTCTTTGACTTCAAAAATGTGAAAACGGTTTGTGCTTAAGATATGTAGATTAGGAATAACAAACATAATACCGAATACCCTTTTCTCTCTTTTTCTTCAGATTTTTCTCGATATTTTTTAAAGTATTTCGACGAATGCAACGATTCGAGCATGAATGTATTCAGAATTGCATACTCTATCAAATTCAAAAAGAAAGAAACAGAAAAATAAAATTTTGAAAATTTTTTTTCGCTCCCTGTATAACTGAAAGTGGTCAGGCTCCAAGAATATTTTAGCTCGGTAGATTATGTCAAACAATATCATAATCCTAATTTTCAGATTTCAAATAAGTCTAGTTCTCCAGAAACGCCTAATAGGCCGTCGAACTTGGTACACCCTGTATATTAAAAGAAATTTTCATTTTTTTCCATCTCATACAGTGCATGAGAAGTAATAACATGTCAAAAAAGTGAACTTTTTCGTTTTCGCCCTGTATTTCAGAAACAAAAGACACAGTGTACAGGGTATCCCTAATTGCTTGATTCGCGGCCTACGATATTTAAGATTTAGTAGGCCGTGCTTGATTTTGACTATTTTAGGTTTTACTGGACCAGGTAGGTAAAAACTTCGAAGGTGTCCTGAGCTGGATTTTCGTGAAAACACCATTAGTGAAAATCGTTTCACGATATCTTCATTTTTTTTTAATTTTGAAAAATTATCGATTTCGAAAATGTGTCATAACTTTTTTATTTACGAAAATATCTGAAAACGAATTAAACTTTCTAGAAGCGCTTCTTCACCGGAAATAAGAAACAATATTCAATATTTTTTTCTCGTGGAAAAACACCATTTTTTTATTTTGAATACAAACGCATTTTTTTTCATCTTATTTAAAAAAAATTAAAGTGAAATAATAATCAAAATCATGTCTTATATTCAGTGAAAAAGTGCTGGTTGAAAGTTTTTAATTTTTTTCAGATATTTTCGAAAATGAAAGTTATGGCACATCTCCTAAATCGAAAAAAATTCAAAGTTTTGTTATATCTTCGAAACAAATGAAGATATCGTGAAACGGTTTTCACTATTGGTGTTTTCACGGAAATCAAGACCGGGGCTCCTTTCAACCTTTTTACCTATTTAGTCTAGAAGTTTTTTTTATATGCAACTCTTGGTAAAAATACGTACCAAAAACAAAATCAAGCAATTTGGTTGGGATACCCTGTAAACTGCGGTTTTCGCAGCACTGTGTCACTTTTTAGTGAAACTTTTGAATGCACAATCAGAAATATTCCAACTACTTTTATTCCTGAAATACAGGGCGCAAACGAAAATGTTCACTTTTTTGGGATGCCATTATTTCTCAGGCATTGTATGAGATCAAAAAAAAGTTCAAACTGCTTCTAATAGATACTTTTAAATCGGTGGCGTAGTTAAGAAAAAAATTCAGAGCACCTTTTTTTGAGATTGAGCAGAAATTTGGAATATTTTCAAACGGAACACCCTGTATATTTCAACGTCAAATATTTGCATTTTTTCTGGATACATTGATATATCACAAACAAACCTTCAATAAATTTCAGCTTAAAAAAATCAAAAGAATCTATATTTACGTATTTTTCTCAATAGTAGGAGATAAATTCTTTCACACTGCATTTAAATTTAACTTTTCAAAACGCCATGTGATTCAAACCTAGTTATTTTATGTGAACATTAACTCAAAATATCACTCTTCAATATTAACTTGAAAATGTTGAAAACGAAAGAAATTGTAGTATTAATAATATTGAACCTTTTTGATACATGTTGGACTTATTTCTTGCATATGAGGAAGAATTCACGTCTAACTATAACAAAGAACAAATATAAATATGGATTTTTGAAATTTATCGAATGTTAGGTCGTGATACATCAATGTATTCAGAAAAATAATTGCAAAAATTTGACGTTAAAATATAGAGGTGTTTTGTTTGAAAAATATTAAGTTTGTGCTCAATCTCAAAACAGGGCTCTGGAAAAAGATTTCAACTACGCCACTGACTTCTACGTGAAATTATCTATTATGAACAGTTTTCATATTTTCTATCTTATACAGGGCTCGAGAAACAATAACATCTCCAAAAATGCACATTTTTCGTTTTCGTCCTGTATTTCAGGAACAAAAGTAGTTGGAATATTCATGTTTATGGATTCAAAAGTTTAACGAAAAAGTGACTCAGGGTCGCAAAAACCTGAGCTGAGATACAGTGCAGTCTTCGCCCAATTTGGGACACAATCCAAAAATAAATTCCGGACAGGCAAAATTTTTGTCAAATTCAACACCCTGTATCTGTTTTCGTGGTTCTCCGATTTTGATGAAATTTTCACGAGGTGAAGTATTGGGACTTGTATTATCAACCTGAAATTAACTTTGCAAAAATACCTGTAGTTTATCCATTATACAGGGAGAAACAAAACCTCGTTTTATACCGTCCATTTCTAAACACCCTGTGGTGAATCTGAGGCGGAAAATTTGATTTCATTAAGTTTCAATTTGAAGTGTGACCCTTTCTTAACAAAAAGTTTTTTAATTTACGTCAGTATCTGCTTTTAAAAAAAAGATACACATTTTCAAAGAAAGTGTTGCATTTTTTTCAATTTTTATAACAATTTAAAACATTACAATACCTTATCGACTAGCAATCATAAACAAACATCTGAAAATTAATAGCGTGTATTTTCACCTTGCTTTGTCATCACTTCTACCATACGACGTGGCATACTTTCAATGCATTTCCGAATTGCTTCTGGGCAGGGCCGTCGCTACAGGGGGGGGAGGGAGGGGAACCTCCCCCCCCAGAGCAGATTCTAAAGGGCGCAAAATTGATCTCTCATCATTGAATAACTAGAGCAAAATGTCACAAGCCAATGTTACTTACCAAATATGATTTATGCATGAGCTGCTTGCAATGCCATCTAGACTATTCATTTGAACTACAGCGATGGCATTATAGAAAGCCTTGTTTCAGAAAGATTGTTATGCTGGGAATCCCCGAATTGATGACTATTCGTATTCGTCAAAATCATTCAATAGAAGAAAGAGAAACGTAACCTTTTATTTATTGAATTATGATGTCTCAAGTAAAAAAAACATTCGAACGAAATAACAGATTATTAATCTTCGGCAGAACAAATTCGAATCGTTTGGGGCGGAATTCAGAAAGAGGCGCAAAAAAAACTTGATCAGGAAAAAAGGCGCAGATGTGATTTATATCTTGAATACATGGATCAAAGCCCGTTAGTCTAGAAAAGAAGAAATTGTCTCTGAAAATAACGAAAGATGTAAGTTCAAGCGATATAACATTAGTTTGCAGACTATTCAAAAACTTCAGTTTTCACCTGGTTATTCATTATTTACTCTTGTAATTTTTCACGTTAAGACTTGATTTGTTCTTAATTATAGGTAATCCAATTCTTATTTTCTTAATTTTTTTTTTGTACAATGATTTTTTTGAATTCGAAAAATAGGTTGAATTGCAGTGTCTATAAAACTTGAATGATATTATTCGACGGCTGTTCATTATATTTCTATGGAATTTTCGATGGGGTGTCATCAAAGATTAAGTTTTTATGGTAATAGTTACAAACATCACGCTGAAATTTATTTATTTAATAATTCAATATTCCAATAATAGTTATTTATAACACAAGTGCAGAAGGCACTACGTAATATTTTTCCACGTTTCTAAAATTCAAATTCAAATTTTTGAATGAACGAGTGTTAGAATAACCCTTCTGTGCGAGTTTTATCCATTATTTTATTTAATTTTCTGAATTTTCATCAGTTGAATATTGATAAATATTTCCATAAATATCTTTCAATGATTTTCCTATTGAAAAATATTGATTGGCTGAAATGTTTTCTCTTTCATAAATTTGACAGATAGTACCTAAATCCATGTGGAAGGAGAATAAATATGTAATCATCAATAAAACCATAAAAACTGTTCTAGAATGAGTTATTCTCTAACGATTTTGTTCTACAAGATGTGGCAGAATGAATGGATCTGACCCAAAATTAGGAAAAAAAGTTATTTCTCTAGGTCTGTGTCAGATCCATTTATTCTGCCACATCTTGTAGAACAAAATCGTGAGAGAAAAACTCATTCTAGCACATGGTGATATTTATGATTACATGTTGGCCTCCTGCTACGAATTTATGCATTATCTGTCAAATTTATGAGAGAAAAAACACTTCTACCAATCAATATTTTTCAATCCAAAATCACTAACTGTCATTTATGAAAATATTCCATTAATTTTGATAAAAAATAAATCAATTGGAGAAAACGACGTATAATACTCGTATAGCGAAGTAATATTCTAACACTTTAAACTCGTGGAAGAATATCAATGCCTTCTGCATTTGTATTATAAATATCTTTTTATTTTTGTACAATAACTTGCTGTTTTTGTTAATTATGTTAATTTACAGCTAAGTCCTTGATAAACTGTATTATTAATTTCATTCAATTTTCTTTCATGAATTTGTATTTTTTGATATGTTTTTGAATGAGGGGGCGCCAAAATCCATTTCTCCCCCCCCTGGGAAAAGCTTTTAGCTACGGCCCTGCTTCTGGGGGAATATGTTCCCGTTCTTGAAGAAGGGCTGTTCGTAAATCGGGTAAGGTGTTGGACTGCCGATTTCGAACATGTCTACCTAGCATATCCCATACATGTTCAATTGGATTTGAATCCGGACTTCTGGCTGGCCACACCAATCGTTGAATATTCGCCTCTTCTAAGTATTCTGTTACAACCCGTGCAACGTGAGGCCTAGCATTGTTCTGCTTTTACAGAAATTGTTGGGAAATATTCCCCCAGAAGCAATTCGTAAATGCTTGAAAGTATCTCACGTCGTATGGTAGGAGTGATGAGAAAGCGAGGTGGAAATACACGCTATTAATTTTCAGATGTTTATTTATGATTGCTAGTTGATAGGGTATTGTAATGTTTTAAACTGTTATAAAATTGAAAAATGCAACACTTTCTTTGAAAATGTGTATCTTTTTTTTTAAGCAGATACTGCCGTAAATTGAAAAATATTTTGTTAAGAAAGGGTCACACTTCAAATAAGAACTTAATGATATCAAATTTTTCGCCTCAAATTCACCACAGGGTGTTTAGAAATGAGGCGCATAAAACGAGGTTTTGTTGCTCCCTGTAAAACGGATAAACTACAAGTGTTTTTGCAAAAGTTAATTTCAGGTTAATATTCAAGTCCCAATACTTCACCTGGTGAAAATTTCAACAAAATCGGCGAACCACGAAAAACGATACAGGGTGTTGGATTCGACAAAAAATTTGCCTGTCCGGAAGTTATTGACGGGGAGTGTATTTAGATTGTAAAAGAAATTCCTACCTTCAGATATTGGGTTTAAAGAAGACCTTCCATTATCATCTCCACTTCTCCATCCATATTTCCTCTGCATTTTCACTAGGAATGTTTAAAGCTATCTAAAAAACCATAGATTAATTATTAGCGTTATTTGACATTTCAGACTATATCAGAATAAATCAATGTGATTCGATTATTCAGCCATCGAAATTCAAGATCGGCATGATGAAGCTATAGAATATACAAAAAATAAATCACACGAAGTCGAATGCAATTTATTATGATGTAATTATCACCAGAATTAAAACAAGAATTATTGGATAAGCTACTCAATCGCCACATCTTGGAAATAATAATTCCTACCTAAAAATCTATCATCAAATGCAACAAACTTCGATCGAGAATGAATTTGGAATATCAAAAGGTCTTTTGAAACTGTTACTCAGATTTATTTTCGAAAACCTGAATATTTTGTGTTGTTGTCAGACGAATAGCATGAAATAAGTTGTGTTTTGAATAATATTAATAACTCACATTGCAATGAAGAAATTAATACAAATACATACCTAGATAACTTCGTTTTGATAGTGATACGCGAATGTTTCAGGTTTCAGATTTCAGCACGTACTGCTCTTACATTTCTTCAAACGTCGGTGATTCCCCTAAATTCGCACAGAAAATGCCAAACCACAAATTGATTGATTAGAACTAATAATCTATTAAGTGCAATTGAACTACCAGGCAACGTGAAAAATTCAATTAAAGATAAAAATGATAGAAAAAAACGAGTTTCAAAACAAATTTTTGCAAATATAATTAATTCTTCGTTAAGGGAACTCATTTTCTTAAGGAGTGATGTCGCTAGCAGTCATTACCACTATTTCATGTTCAGGGCAGCGTTCACAAACTTACTCAGAGACATAGACAAAGAGTCTATGCTCAGAGAGTAGAGTAAGAGTATGGCCATATGATCAGAAATATACTTCGGTCTTTACTCCACACTCACAGAATATCTATCCTTAGATAGATATTCTGTGCCACACTCGTCGTTCACAAACTTACTCTGACAAATGTCATTCAAACATGTGAACATGTGTATAGGTTATGAATAATACTTTTGCATCATATACATTTTTTATTTATCATTTTTATATTGAATTGTTGCTATCATGAATGAATAATAGAAGTTTAAGAAAAAAATTCTCTCTAGTCGTACATTTTCAGTTGTGTCTTCGCAGTATAGTCAATTTTTCTTTTATTTGAAAAGCAGAGCACAAACGTGTTTTTTTGATGATTGTGAGAAAACTGATAAATGTTCTCAGGATTTTGAATTACTTTTAATGAGACAGGAAGAATGAAATAGTATATTCTAAAACAAGTTGCAGAATGAGCTCCTATTCCAAAACGAATGCGAAATTCGAAAACGAGCGACGAAGGAGCGAGTTTTCGAAAGCATGAGTGTTGGAATTGCCTTCTGCAACGAGTATTAGACGATATTTTCTCTATTTCAGTCAAGTTTTGTGGAAAACTCTCGAAATTCAAATAAAAATTCAGATTAGTGACTTTTGTATTGTATCTTGGCAGTTGGTGTCACTAACGAAAATTTGACAGATTGCGGATTTGATTCGAAAATTGAATGGATCGGAGGTCAGTACTGACAACCACAAATCGAAAAATATAACTGAAAACAATGCTGTAATGAGTTTCATTACAGCACTACTTTTAGTACTGTAATGAACTCATTACGATACTGAAATAGAGAAAATGTTATTACATGTTTTGTTGTTTTATTGACTCTACGCCAGAAAAAAGTTAAATACTTCGTAACAAAAAATAGTTTCATTTGAGGAAGCTAACAAAAAGAAGTTAAAAAAATATTGTATGAAAGATAAAGCAAAATATGAATGAATCTTGACAGATCTATACTCTCGAATATAACAAAATATCAACGTAGATTCCAAATCAGGTACAAAAAACAGTTATTGTGGGACTTTTCATGTCTCGATTTATTTGAACTTGAACGGACCACTCTAGGTTCTGCAATACAGGGAAAAACTCTTTTTTTCTTTACCATTATCTCTTGGTAAAGTTCACTTTGAGCTTCGTTAATTCACTGCTAGCAATTTCATTAAATTTATTGATCATTAAAGTAATTATTTCCAATATTTCTTTATTTCACAGAATAGTTGTTTCACTTGAAAAATTAATTGTTTCGTATTTCGTTATTGAAAAGAAACAAAACCAGAAATAAATACTTATTCGAATAATATTCAAGTTTCAAAAAGTCCACGGGAGCAGGACAGAATGAAAATCGTACGTCACAACTGTCAGAGTATGTGTTAACTCTCCCAAATAGCAGAGTATGCAGAGCTTACTCAGAGGAAGTTTATGAACGCTCACAGAGTATACTCCGAGGAAGACAAAGCAAGTTTGTGAACGCTTCAGAGTAAGAAGAGCTTACTCTGAGTAAGTTTATGAACGCAACCCAGCAAACATTTCATTTTTTTTCAACTCAACTGCGATTGCTTTCAGTGAAAATTTTCATTTCTTGTATATTATTCAATTATTATTATAAATGTTCATCAAACTAGAGAAATATTGCTTATAACAACTATCGGATATAGCGTCCATATTTTGCAGTACCTTCAACATCGTTATAACCGGTTTTGACTGTATTTACATTTCGAACATCAGTAATCAAATTAATTAATTTATTCATTTGATCAAACGACCATGCCACTTTACAATTTTGGAAAATATACAGAAGTATTGAGAAATAACATAGAAAAAAAAAGTAACAAAAAAAAGTATTTTGAGCCTATTTCAACAAATCGTCAACATAAATATAAAAATGTTTATAACTTATAAAATGAAAATATATCGATGATAAATTCCTGATTTAACTGTGTATAATCTACAGAAAAACAATTTGATCCTATACAGGGTTATTCACGAATATGGCTCTATAGAATATTTTTAGGAAAGACACAAGATTCAGGATTGAAATTCTGAAGGTGAGCTTCAAGTAAGAAGGCGACTGCTCGTATATTTTTCTAAGGTTCTAGGAAGTTACATCCACTTTCGTTTTTCAAATGGGAGGACCCATTTTTTATTGCATAAAGACATAAATAAATTCTCCATTGAATTCTGAGTCTTTTTGATTCTAAAAGTTTGAATTTTCCCGAGAAAATTCTCTTCAAATGATTTTGTCCCCAGTTTTCAACCTCATTCTGATGTGTTTTTTCACTGGAAAATAATTAGCGGTCAAGTGAAATTTTTGGAAAACTCTGTTATCGAGAAAATATATTCTTATAGTTCAGACGAGTTCAGTTCTCCTTCATTTTTTGAAGCTTAGAATAATTTCCGCAAATTCCTAATTCTGGAAAATTTCTTTTTTGTCATGGTAGCGAAATTTGAATTTTCAGTAAGGAAATTGTTACATGTTCTTTTAATTATTCTTTCAAACGCTTTAAAAATCATTACAAATTATTTTTTGACATAACGAGAGTCTTCCGGCTTATTGGCCTTGGTCGATTATTAATTATTTCACCTAACGTTTCGCCCACAACTGCGGTAGGCATCTTCAGAGGATTCTTGGTCTTAGATTGTAACTCGACCGCTGAATTTCCGAAAGTGATGCTGGATTCGATCCGTTGGCCCCACTTATACCCTGATCATTGGCGGGAGAAGGTAGTGGGTTTACGCGCGCGATGTTGATTGGTCCATCGCTCCCACTTCGTATTGGCTTGATTTTGGTCTTTTCCAACACCGGCAACCATGCGCTATGTACCAAAGGAGTTTCTTCCCTTCTGTTCATATTGTTCTTATGTTTATATATCTCAATGGCTTCCATGTTCATCCTAGGATAGAAACTTTTGATGTTTGAAATAGCTTCTGCCTTTGAGAAAACAATATTGTGTCCATCTGTCAAATTATTTATTTCTGCATTCCTGAGAAATTCTTACGTTGACTTCACAAATACTTGAGAACTTTAACCAAATTGTTGCTCTCGCATTACAGGTGATAATTCAAGAACTCAACTCGTCTGAACTATAGAAGATATTTTCTTGATAACAGAGATTTCCAAAAATTACACTTGACCGCTAATTATTTTCCAATAAAAAAACACATTCGGAATGAGATTGAAATTACACAAGTGTCAATCCTGAGTGTACTCTTCAAATTATACATCTAATCAAAGATTATAGAGTAAAAAGATGGGAAACGAAGCGACTACAGTGATGTCAGCGACATCTGTTTTTCAAAAGTAATCGGGTTATGGTTATAATATTTAATTGGGGTCCATTTGTCATAGATTATACATATACCTATCAAACCCTATACTGCTAACGTGAAAATAAAATTGATGCAATCTAGTTGCCATGTCTGTTGACCCATACAACAATCTGCGCATGCGCAAACTCAGAATTTGACAAATTGAGAAAAAGTGAGGTTACGTTTTTTACAACTGACACTTAGAATATTCTAAGAACTGACATCACACTTTGACAAGTGGAAATATTTGAGGTTGGGTTTTCGCGCATGCGCAGTGCACAGCTGGGGACAATTGTACCACGTGATCGCTGCTTCAAATGAATGCAGGTTAACCGGCCAATGCTAGTATATATATATATATATATATATATATATATATATATATATATATATATATATATATATATATATATATATATATATGCAGGGGAGTCTTTGACTTTCGGGGACTGACGACCCCGCATACCCGAGTCCACCAGTGTGCTGGGCCAGCAACCCTCGCATTGTGATGAAAGCCAGCTTTCGACAAGGTAACAGAAGCCTCGGAACCCCCCTCCGGAGTCGGGACTGCTCTAGGAGGAAGACCGGCACAGTCCCTAGCGGAACTAGGTGAGGCGAGTGGCACCTCTCTGCGAACCGGAACCACAAGGCCAAGGACCTCTAGATGGAACAGACAGGGATACAGCTTGGACCGGGCAGACGTTGATTCTGAATCGCAACTGACCGGTCTCGCTCTAGCCCACAGAAGAGGAAGGCAGCGTTGGACTAGAGATATGAACCTAAGTCTGATCAACGCTTACTTTCAAGTGACGGAAGGAGAAAAAAATACTAGGAAATACGCAACAAGGCTTGCAGAAATGTGGGCACAGTTATATCCAGACAAAGTGTTCACTGGAAAACATCTAGTAGCGCAAGTGAAAAACATAAAGACTAGAAAGCTGCTGTCGCCTGACGAACTTGACGCACTGAGAACCGAGGTGCTGGCACAGTCTCCAACAGCCAGACTTAGGAGCATAAGAAGAAGCATTCAAGGTAGTGCAACCCCACCAAGGCGAGTATTGGAGCCTGTTGGAGAAGAAGAAATACAGGGTACGTCAGAACTAGAAACGGAGCAGCCTGCCCTTGAAATATGCGAGATCTTTGAGGAAACTAGCTTGAAATGGGAAGGGATACCACTGAATAGAAGACCGAAGATAAGTCGAATCAAGCTGAGCACAGAAGCAAAAAACATCATGAGAACAATCAACACGGCCGTGAGAGAACCGATTAACAGGTCAACAGGGTTTGAAGAACTATGTCACAGGGTCTATTGTGCCGCTATTGTAGCGAATCTTATACTACAGACGAAGCCGAAACAGGAAAACCGTGGAAAACAAACACAGAAGAAACCCCCATGGGAGGAGAGACTAGAAAAGCGGATAGCAACAATAAGAAGAGAAATAGGAATAATTCATCTAACCTTAAATAACGGCAAAATCAGCAGGAAAGCTAATAAGAAACTAAGAACATATACACAAAAAATTAACCTAAAAGAAACAGACACACAGTATAAGATAAAATTACAAACGCACGTTGAAAAGCTCAAGCAAAAAATTGCGGCGTTAGGAAATAGACTGAGGAGGTACCATAAGAGGACCCAGAGATTCCAACAGAATAATCTATTCACAAACAACCAAAGAATGTATTTCAGAACTATCAACACACAGAAAGACATGAAAGCGATCAAACCCCCATGCCCGGATACGATGAAGCAGTACTGGTCGTCTGTTTGGTCGAGAGAGGTAAAACATAATGCGGAGGCGCCGTGGATTAACGTCGAGAAGGGACATCTGGAGAACATACAAGGAATGCCCAGAACCAAAGTTAGCGAAGAAGATGTCAGAAACACCATCAAAAGGATGAAGAATTGGGCATCACCTGGAGTAGACGGTATCCATGCCTACTGGTGGAAAACACTCACGTCTACTCATGGTGTGTTCGCTCGGCTTGTGGAGGAGGCACTGGATAACCCGCAATCAATCCCGGAATTTTTCACCAGGGGCATGACATACATGTTGTTTAAGAAAGGAGACCCAACACGTCCTGAAAACTATAGGCCGATAACGTGCTTGCCGACAGCTTATAAAATTATAACTTCGACGCTGGCTCACAAGATAAATAATCACCTGCTGAGAAACAACATCATGGCGTGGGAGCAGAATGGGTGCAGAGAGGGGAGTCGCGCCAGCAAAGAAGTTCTGATGATTGACAACGCGATAACCAGACAGGCTAAAGAAAGGAGGAAAAACATAGCTGTTGCCTGGATTGACTACCAAAAGGCGTACGATTCTGTTCCTCACTCGTGGCTTATTGAGGTTCTGGAGATCTATGGGGTGGAGAGGCGAGTGATAGAAATGCTCAAGTTCGTGATGAACACTTGGCGAACAACATTAATACTGAACGAAGGAACCACACATTACGAAACATCCGAGATTAACATTAGACGAGGTATCTTTCAGGGCGATGGGTTGAGCCCCCCCTTGGTTTTGCCTGGCTCTCAATATACTGAGCAGTATGCTCAACCGATCAGCATACGGGTACTCCATCAATGATCGTACACAGATCACACATCCTTTTTATATGGATGATTTGAAACTGTATGCAAGGGGGCGGGCTCAACTCGAGGGCGAATTGGAATTGGTCAGGAAGTTCAGCGCTGACATAGGAATGACACTGGGGGTGGAGAAGTGTGCAGCGGTCACCGTAAGAAGGGGAAAAATCGTTGACGAGGGTGATCTGAGAATGAGGGACGGAACAGAAATAAAAAGCCTTAGTAATGAAGAAACGTATAAATACTTGGGGATACAGCAGACATTTGACATAAGAAAAGAAGAGAACAAACAACAAGCTAAAACAGAGTTACTCAGCAGAACAAAGTTAATATTCAAATCACAACTCTCAGCCAAGAACAAAATATCAGCGGTCAACATCTGGGCCATACCGTCCTTCACTTATACGTCGGCAGTTCTCTCCTGGTCGAAGACGGACCTCCAACTGATAGACAGAAGGATCCGGACAGAAATGACTGCATCTGGCCTACTCCACCCCAACTCGTCCGTGGAAAGGTTATACTTACCAAGGAAGGAGGGTGGTCGTGGCCTGACCTCCATTGAGGATGCCTGTCGGAAAAACAAACTCAATTTAAAAAATTACTTCGCCAGCAAACACTTACCTCTTCATCAGTGGATTGCTACCCAGGGGGACTTCCCAGCCATGGCGGAAACTTTCAGTGAGGACATACCCGTAACAGAAAATATATTAGAAAACCTCAGACAGGGCTGGCAAACGAAACAACTTCACGGCAGGTTCTACGCAAGTTTACATCAAGATGCAGTGGATTTAACAGCGTCTAATACTTACCTCACTCAGGGTTACCTATTCCCTCAAACAGAAGGAACCTTATTTGCGATCCAAGATCAGGTTGTGCCTACTCGAAATTATGTCAAGCACATTATGAAACAGTCAATTGATAACACAAGATGCCGACTGTGTAACAGTGCTGAAGAGACAGTGCAGCACATATCGGCAGGCTGCTCCACAATGGCAGGAACACGATATCTGTCTCGACATGACAGCATGGGGAAGGTCGTACACCAACTACTTTGTATAAACAAAAATCTTCTCCAACATTTCACACCGCATCATCTGTATGTCCCGTCGCCTATTGAGGAAAACGAAACCTCCAAAATCTACTGGGACTTTACCATCATTACGGACAGAGGAGTGGAACATAATAGACCTGATATGGTGGTGTGGAACAAGAAAGATAAAACTGCCACAATAATTGATTTTGCTGTGCCTCAAGATTATAATATACTAAAAACCTATGCTGAAAAAATCAGTAAGTATGAAGCACTAGCAAGGCAGATGCGAGATATGTGGCAGCTGAAGAGGGTCGAGATAATTCCTCTCATTGTTAGTGTTAATGGGCTGGTTCCTAAAAAAACATCTCAACACCTACAGGAACTACAATTACCCCCCAACACGATCACCTGGATGCAAAAGGCAGTTATATTGAGCACAGTGAGCATCGTCAGACAAGTTATCTTCCCTCACTAAGATATTGTTCTGCTCTTGGTGGAAACACCCGAGCCGAGCATAACCATGACCACATAAGTGTGAATTAAAAAAAAAAAAAAAAAAAAAAAAAAAAAAAAAAAAAAAATATATATATATATATATATATATATATATATATATATAGTATAGCGGTATAGGAGTTTATACGTATATGAGATTATATAAAGATTATTAGTAGGCTGTTGTCATTTTTGGGAATACTTGGATAAATATTTTTGCTGAATGATGATTGTATTTTCTCGCGTATTTTCCACTGAAATAACTCGAAATCTACAAGAGTACAACCTAGCTCACTCCATAATCTTGGTTTGTGTGTTTTTCTGTTATAAAAACTGTGTTAAAAACTGGCCGACATTCGAAATGCATGGTGATTAATTGCAGAAATAATAATCTTGAATGTGCGTTCTTTTCATTACCAAAGAGAATAGAAATGTAAGTTCTGCAACTCGTATCATATGTAATTGTCTTGTTCATTGCTTTTTATTTTCGGTGTTGTCGAATGGATAGAGGTTTCGGGGTAAAAATATATTGTTCTGGATAATTTGTTTGCAAACCGAATTTTCTTCGGTCTCATTCATTAGATCAAAAAGTTCCACTCATAGAGGCAATGGTGGTCAGAAGAACGACTTATAGAGGTGGTGGTTCTCTTGACGACCCTTCCAGCAGTTCGACTCATCTACTAGACCCTCTTGACTCATTGAGGTTAAGATACACTGTGTAAAATATGTATGAATCGGGTCCAGAACAACTGTTTGACTTATCGATGTTCGATTTATCAAGAGTTCACTCACAATAAGTTCTTGAAATTGTTATGATAATGCTCTGATATGTGAACAAATTTTTGAAATGTACTCAATTTCATAATTATTCTATTGTAGTTGATTTTACACAATCTTTTCAAATAAAAATATAAAGAATCCAGAAGCGTATTTCATTTGATTCAAAGCAATATGCAGAAGAAAAGATCATCCTGATCAAAAAGCGGAGCCCTGCTTTTTTTTGTCGATCAGGATATTTTTTTAAAAGCTCAACAAAGTATTTAATTAAATGAAAATTTATGAGAAATGTGTTTCGGATTTCGTGCCTCTTAAAATAGTTTTCTGTACTGAATATTGTTTTCAGCGTCATCTATGTGTCACAAGTAAGAAACTAGCCAAAAATCGTAGTCGGATTTTAGTACCACAGATACGTTTCCTATCTTTCTAACTCTATAATCTTTGTATCTAATCTTAATGAACATATAAATTCGGTTCATCTATGAATGTCATTTATGTGATTTTGTTTCACAACGGAAATTTCATCTCAAAGCGCACATAGATTCCGTTCATTTAAATTTGAAGCAACACAAGTGCCATCTATGTGATTTTGCTTCAAGTTTTGAATCTGAACTAAAAATGCAAATAAATTCTGTTCATTTAAATTTGAAACAAGACAAGTGTGTCAATCGTGTGATTACGCTACAAATCGTAAATTTGATCGCACGAGGCATAACAGTAGAATTAATTGAAAATGTATCATGCTTCAAATAATACGTCGTCTGTAAAATCATATATTGATTCAGTGAATTATGCCGTCTTCTGATGAGACAACAAAGAAAATAAAAAAATACTTTTTCCAATAAATAAAAGAACACAATGCCGTGCTATGTCAACATACCAAGAAGATTAGATCCTTTTTGTTAGCAATGGACTTTATTTCGTCCAAGAAGTGAGCAATGGACCGTAATTTAGTTTGAATTTGTAAGCAAGTTAGCAAGCAAGAAAGAAGAAAAATATACTTCGTTTATTACGTTTATTTTCACAGCAAGCAATCTACCAAAACTAACTAGTTTTCCACATCGCAATCTCCGTCCACACATGTGTTGCGCTTCTCGTTGATTTTAGCATGCGTTATCCTTTCAATGTAATAAATAAAGCAGTGGCGGAGAGAACAATGAGGATTATAACATCTCAATCTCCATCTCAATCTCTAACACTTTTATTCACAAATGAGATCATATATACTACTATTGGCGAATCCAACTACCGTTGAGGGCGCTGTAAATACTTGTTTTCTAGATTCGAAATTTAGCCACCAGCCTGAGTGGCGCTAGGGGTTATTTTGTAAATTTTTGAATGACAACGGGATATCCATATCATTTTGTGAAATAAATGAATAGATTTTCATTTTAAGAGTGATTTGAAGGCTTTTTAAGATGGTAGTGTGTGTGAATGCATTTCTGATTGTACATTAGTGTGGCGAATTCAGAAGAACAACTTGTTTTCACCACGAATGATGAAAAAATTGTATGCAAAGATATTTAAGAACAATTATTTTGGTCAAATGAATATGTATTACACTTGTTGGTATTACTCGAATGACGTAAAATAACATGATTCGAAATATTTCCTAGATCCATGAGATTCGTAAATGAATGGTACTACCTCGAAGTGATATCCAATTGAAGCAGAATCATTCGTGCTGCACACAGGTTCAGATGAATCTGTTGAATTTTGAAACATACAACTTCATTGTTTATTGAAGTTTTCCCAAATCATTTTTGACAGTGGGTGCTCCATTTCATGAAGATTACGAACAAAATTTGATTGAGAACATTTCATTTAATCATTTCTTCAATCATATGTTGCAAAATGAATGAACGATTCTGAAATTTGTTCCACTCTTTATTTGTGTTTTGTTTGTGATTTCAAAATGGAAATTGTATATATTTTTCATCAAACAATATTAAGATAACAATCAAATATATAGAAAAAATATTTGTTTACAATGGAACATTTGCCAGAGATGATACCAAAAACTCAGAAGAGATATATGTAATTACCAAGTCGAAATGAAACGACTTAAACTGAATGCTGACATAAATATAGAAAAAACCTTTGAAAATTTATAAAAAACTTGAAAAATTTTAATTGTTTGAAAACTTATAATCTTCCAAACCAAGTGTTTGCAAATTCAGTCAAGGAGTTCAATTCTTTCTTATTTTTAATGGCGTTAGCAAAATTTCATTTCAAATCACCAGTGTTTACTTCTCTCATTGTCTTCAGAAACTTCCTCTGCATTTTCAAATCGCACAGATTGCATTTTGAATAGCACATGCACCAGCAGATTGTTCCTCTTTACTTAAAGCAGACAATATTGCAGCATTTTTTTTCTTTGATTTGCACACCACTTTCAAAATCATGGAAATGAGTACACTGGTTTGTTAATTGAGAAATGATATGTTTATCCCTAATAGTATCATTCCTGGATTCTCTCCTCAATTTATGTTGGGCCATACAAGCCTTATTAATTTCTTCTGGATATTAACTACATCGCAAGTTTCGAGAAGTCACAGCAGTAGCTTTAAGCTCAGGAGCTTTCATTTGCTGAAATTTTGAACCTGAGAAGATATATAAACTATTATGAAATATTCACAAAATTCTTTACAACAGACCTTAGGCAAGATTATCAATCTGAAAATGAAGAGAGAAAACAAACATTTCTCCCATCTTCAATCTTCTCACCCAAGCTTCTCTTTTTTCAATATATCAAGGGCATTATAATTCATTCACTCATAATGAAAATATTATTCCACGAGCCAATATTATTCAAATGAATCTTTTTATTTCTGCTCACCTTCAATATAGCTTCTAACCTGAAATTTAACATATGAATTTGAGAATAATCTTATGTTAACTTATAATTCTTATATAAATACCTTTCGATAGTTTCTCAGCATCAATTCTACTATTCAGAAAATCTGATAATATCACCAATCTTCGTATACTAAACGAAAATATTACTAATTTATATAACAAATCATGTATTTTGAACGGGATTACTCCAAAGTATACTTGTTTTCTTAGGACGATATTTCGCCGCTAGAGGGAGTTTAGATTTTTGGATTCGCCAATAATTGAATGTCTATGGATAAGAGGTATATTTTTTTTAAGAATTTGATATTTAACCTGTCCTTTGCAAAAAATACATATCTGCATATGTTTGGAGATATCTGCTTTTTCTTCTAGCGCAAATCAGGAAATTCATTGTTAATTTTTGAGACGCTCTTGATCAATGTCTGAATAATATGAAATAATAAACATTTTTAATATATTTGTTCTATGATTTCTTGCATAGTGAAGTCTTTCGTTCAGACGAGTTCAGTTTTTCTTTATTTTTCAAAGCTTAGGATAATTTCCGCAAATTCTTAATTCTGGAGAATTTCTTTTGTGTAATGGTAGGGAAATTTGAATTTTCAGTAATGTTCTGTAAATTATCATTCAAAAGCATTAAAAATTATTTTTTTCTGCATTTTTGAGAATTTTTTACGTTGACTTCACTAATACTCACATTGAGAACTTAAAAGCAATTGTAGCTCTCGCATTACAGATGATAATTCAGAACTTAACTCGTCTGAACTATAAAAAATATTTTCTTGATAACAGATTTTCAAAAATTTCAGTTGACCGCTAATTATTTTCCAGTAAAAAAACACATTCGGAATGAGATTGAAAATTGAAGACATAATCGTTTTTCCTGAATATCTTGAAAAATGTTCATTTTGGGATAAAAGTCTTGGACGTATGCTCCTATTATTTTTTGACAAAGATTATAGTTATCAATGTATCCATAGTTTTTCGTGAGAAATTACTGTTGTGATGATGAAGTATATAAATTCTTTGAAATCTTTTTTAGACTGGCCGGTTTGTTTCCAAAAATTTGATCAAGATCATGTTTAATTATTTAAATCAAATATTAACTGTGAAACTGATGAATTGTTATGTTTTTGTACCTTTTTTCACATGAAAACATTTAAAAACTCGAACTACCATACCCATTTGAGCTTTAATATAAAACTGAAAATACGAAGCATCTCAATGTCATCTGATATTCTCAAACTTTCACTAGAATTATTTCACATAGGGTTACAAGTATCATTCGGGTGATATTTACTTGGATTATTTTCATTCTCTTTCTTTATAGGTATTTTTTTGTAAGGGTAGGGCCAAGTTGAAGATATTTAATGAATTTTACCAAAAATTCGTGAAAGATTTATTTACATAGTCATACAGTATTGTCCAGATTTCTATTTCTAGAACTTTTTTGAGAATGAAATTTTTTTTGGTGAACCTTTTTCTTTCAACTCCTTTTTGTTCCTATTGTTTCATAGGTGATTTGTTGCATGTATATCCCATGTGAGAGTTTGATTATGTCCATATTTATATTGATGTCACCTGCAAAAGTAACATAATTATTATTCAATTTGTGCAAAATTGTTTTCGAATTGTTTGTTAAAATTTCTGTACTTCCAGAGCTTGTTGAATCTTTTTTTTTTGTTTTAAATAAGGATCATGTTGTCCTTTTTACATCTAGGAACACAAATTTGATATTTTCATCCGAAGATTTTTATCATAAGAACAACAACAACTTGTTTTCTTAGCTAATGAATTCCTGGTTATACAGGGTTATTCACTTATATGGCTCTATAGAATATTTGTAGGAAAGACACAAGATTCAGGATTGTAATTCTAAAGGTGACCTTCAAGTAAGAAGACGGCTTCTCGTATATTTTTTTAAGGTTCTACGAAGTGACATCAACTTTCGTTTTTCAAATGGGAAGACTCATTTTTTTATTGCATAAATAGATTCTCCATTGAATTCTGAGTCTTTTTGCTTCCAAAAGTTTGAATTTTCCCGAGAAAACTCTCTTCAAATGAGGAAATACGAAAAAAAAATCTCAAAATTGAACTCTGTTGAAATACAGACAACTTCGAGGTTTTTTCATTAAAAATTCTCATTTTTGAGAATCTTCGAGAAGAAAGGCTGATGCTTCTTTTTCGATAGCGTGATTTTCAGAATATAATACAGGAGGTCACAAATTCTTTGCCAAAGATAGAAATGACGAAACATCGAAAAATGGTTTTTTTTCTAATTGAAATCCCATTTCTTCGAAGCATTTTCGAAATATTCGTCAAAAAATAATAGGGGCATACCTCTAAAACTTCTATCCCAAAATGAATATTTTTGAAATATTCAGGAAAAACGATTTTGTCTTCAATTTTCAATCTCAATTATTAGCGGTCAAGTGAAATTTTGGAAATCTCTGTTATCGAGAAAATATTTACTATAGTTCAGACGGGTTAAGTTCTTGAATTATCATCTGTAATGCGAGAGCAACAATGGCTTAAAGTTCTCAATATGAGTATTAGTGAAGTCAAAGTAAAAAATTCTCAGGAATGCAGAAAAAATAATTTGTAATAATTTTTAATGCTTTTGGAAGAATAATTAACAGAACATGTAACAATTTCATTACTGAAAATTTAAATTTCCCTACCATGACAAAAAATAAAATCTCCAAAATTAAGAATTTCGGAAATTATTCTTAGCTTTGAAAAATAAAGGAAAACTGAACTGGTCTGAAGTATAAGAAAATATTTTCTCGATAACAGAGATTTCCAAAAATTTCACTTGACCGCTAATTATTTTCCAGTAAAAAACACATCCGGAATGAGATTGAAAATTGAAGACAAAATCGTTTTTCTTGAATATCTCGAAAAATATTCATTTTGGGATAAAAGTCTTGGATGTATGCTCCTATTATTTTTTGACGAAGATTTCGAAAATGCTTCGAAAAAATGGGGTTCCAATTTGAAAAAAACGATCTTCTGATGTTTCGTCACTTCAAACTTTGACAAAGAATTTGTGACCTCCTGTATCATATTCTGAAAATCACGCTATCAGAAAAGAAGCATCAGCCTTTCTTCTCGGAGATTCCCAAAAATGAGAGTTTTATTGAAAAAACCTCGAAGTTGTCTGTATTTCCACAGAGTTCAATTTTGAGATTTTTTTCGTATTTCCTCATTTAAAGAGAATTTTCTCGGGAAAATTCAAACTTTTGGAATCAAAAAGACTCAGAATTCAATGGAGAATCTATTTATGCAATGAAAAATGGGTCTTCCCATTTGAAAAACGAGAGTTGATGTCACTTCTTAGAAAATTCAAAAAATTTACGAGAAGTCGTATTCTTACTTGAATCTCACTTCTAGAATTTCAATCCTGAATCTTGAGAATATTCTATAACCCTGTACATTCGACTAATTGAAAGAATCTTCATTTAGATTTTCTCAGAAGTCGGTATTTTGGCAGAGAAATAACTTTTTGCAAAAAATTTTCCATATTTGCATGCAAATTTTGTCAAAAAATGAAAAATGTTAAATATTAAAATTTACTACTAACTAAATCGAGGGCGTAATAATATCCAAACCTATTTTTTTAAACTTTTATTTTTAGAGTTATGGTCGGTTGAATATCCGAAAATTTGGAACTTTGCTGAAAAATTCATGAGATCTATACTAGTCGCGATAGGACATTTAAAATTTTAACATTTTATTCGCAAAGCACCAATATTTATGCAAAAAATCAGCATTTCCATAGTCCAATTATTCTGGCTGCTACAGTACCTCAATGTTGAAAAAAAAATTGAAAAATTTCGACAAAAACTTATCTACTTGCCCAAATCCTGACTTCAGAAAAATTCTAATTACAGATTCGTAATCTTCGACTGTATTAACCGAATATATAACTCGGGTTTCTATATTTAACAAAAAAAATTTTTTTCTAGACGAAAAATGAAAAATTTTGTCGAAAATTCAATTTGGTCTGATCGCTACAAAAGTTCACCTACTTACAAATTCAAGGGCAAAATCTCAACAGATTTTTTCGAAACTTTTATTTTTTAAGTTACGATTGATAGAAAATCCAAAAATTTTGACATTTGCGAAAAAAATGTGAAAATCTTAATTAGTCCTGAAATTACCATTTCATTCTTTTTTTACTTATTTTGTGGTCTAGAATTAGCTGCCAAAATATATATTTTGTATAAACGAGTTATGGTATCACTTATTTCGATGAGTTCTATTTCCTATCAAAAACGAAGCACCCTGTATATGAATGTTCATTTAAATTTGACGGTATTCTACCCCCATTGTTCATTCTTACAACCTGATTTTCACCCATGAAATTAGTATATCCATCATTTAAATTTTTTTTTTCAGATATTGAGTGTTAAAAATTCCTCAAAATATTCATGAAATCATCAACGCACTCACCAAAATGATTTCCTCCTCTTCTTCAGCCATCAAAGATTCAGATTTCAACTGACGGACTAAATTTTTCAAATCCTGAATTCTCTTAGTTAACCTCCTGTTTTTTTGTTGTAAAATTTTTATTTTCTTGTTCTTTTTCTCTATCGTCGATTTGGCCATCATGAAGCATAAGGTCGCTCTCTCGGGCGAACACATTTCTGCGGAAGTAAATCTACCGAGAAGAAATTTCCCCTTCGCTGGATAAATTCAAATATCATCAATTATTATTTATACTTTTACATTTTTTCTACGAGATATACTCAAAACAACAAATTGAGGGACTTATACACTCGATAAACATAAAAAAAAAATTCAGATTGTAATTTGACAGTAGAGTTATTAGATGCTCTGTTGCAGGATTAAATCATGAGCTGTAATTTATAACTATTCAATTCAAATAACTTAGAACTTAAGACTCATGTCTTTCACATGTTATAAGGAATATCAGCCTGTATATGTTTCTTGATTTTTGGCTTCAAGTTTTGGATCACCTGTATAATTTAAACTTACCTTTATTATCACTAGAGTTTCCCTCACTTGTGGTCTCTGAAAATAAAATTTTTTATTAGGGTTACTGTAAAATGAAAGTTTCATAAAATTCCAATTGAGAAATCTTCAGGTTTTATTAACATTAGAAGACTTTACAAACCTGCTGTAGCAGTTAAACTGGTCGACGTGGGCACTGAAAAAAAAATTGAGAAATGTTAAAAGCCTCATCCATGAAAAGTTTCTTTTATATGATTCTTAATTTTCAGACTCGATTTTTGTATCACCCTGTAAAGTTTACCCTTACCTTCACTGTTATTAAAGTTATTATTAGAGCTATTATTAGAGACTTCCTCAGTTGTGCTATCTGAAAATAGATAGTTTTATTACAATTATTGTATAACCAAGGTTTCATAAAAATTAGAATGTGATATCTTCTGATTATATTTTAGCATTTAAAGTCTTTACAAACCTGCTGTAGAGGTAGCAATGGTTGACATGGGAGCTAAAAAAAATCGAGCAATATTAATAAATATCAACTTTCAAGCTGAATCTTGAATCGAAAAAAATAAGAACATTACTTCACTTTTTGGTTATTTTTGAGTTTCAGTGTTTTACAGAAGATCTTAGAGGATAGTTCAATTCGAAATTGCTGATTTTTAATTTAATACAAACCTGGAGATGAAGTTTTTTCGACATTAGTTGCATTATTCTCTTGCAACGAGTGCTTGTTTGAAATTTCTGAAATAGAAAATTGGATTGTGTGTTACTTCGAGCAATAAGTGTCTTTAGTACATGGGTTTGAACATGCAATCATCAAAAATGATTACTGCAAACAAACTCACTTTTTTTCACACGAAAAACCGATGGTACAGCTCCATATTTCAAAATTTTCGGCAGGTGGTAATCGTGTTCATTGAAATGGTCGCTGCATACGAGGCACGAAGAAAAATCATCATCCTCTTTGATGATACATACAGATTTTCTACAATAATCTACCCATCCAGAATAATTCGGTGAATTCCTGTTAGGAAATCTGAAAAGTAAACACCAGTTATTCCAACAGATACTGATTTCAATTGTATGACATACTTGTGCAGTGTAACGTTATTCTTGGTAGAATTATCGCACACGATGCAACGCCTGTATTTACCCATTTTTCAGATGAATTATAGGATAAAAATCATAACGAAAACACAAATAATGTACAAAATAAACAAAATTCAAAATGGGGTAACCTCACTTTTGCTCGACTTGTTTGGGCCATAGACGAACCAAAATAAAGGTCTATGGTTGGAGCATCACAGATACCGTTGAGAGCGCTGCGAGTTGTAAACTTGTTTTCTAGATTCGTTATTTCGCCACCAGCCTGGGTGGCGCTAGGCGATTTGTTTTAAAATTTTCGAATGACAACTGGATATTTGAATGATTTGATTAATTCGTGGAGGAAATGATTGTATTTTAATTTATTGAAGTGATTTAAAGACTTTTTGAGGTGGTGGTGTGTGTTTATGGACATTGAGTGAAGTGAATTGAGGTGAACCAATTCGTTTTTGCCATGAATGATGCACAGATTTTCAAATTACTTGCAATAACAATTATTACAATCAAATGAATATGTATGACACAATATTGGGTTTATTGAAAGGTAGTAGAACAAAAAAAAAACAAAAGATTGGTATATTATTAACTTTATTCTTCCTTCTCTCCACAATTGGACTATACAAGAGGCTATGTTCTCGATGCCTGTTTCACAAAATTATCGAGTAACAATGTATTTGTGTGCTTTTTCTGCATAATTCGTCAATAAATGCCACTACTTCCAAGTGGTATTCAATTGAAGTAGAATTATTCATACTTCGCACAGGTTCAACTAGGAAATGAGTCTTTTGAATTTGGAATCCTGCAACTTCATTGTTTATACAAGTTTTTATTAATTATTTTTGAAGGTGTTCTTTTCAATAAAAATTTCTCACGAAATATGATTGAGAAGATTTTATTTTATTAGTTTGATCATTTATTGCATATTATTTGTGAAAATTAATAAAAGATTCTGAAATTCTTTCTAGTCTTTATTTGCGTTTGAACAGGGAAATTGTACAAATTTTTTATCACACAATATGAAGATAACAATCAAATATGAGTAGAATATTCGTTTAAATTGAAAAGTTTGATATTCTACTTACATTTACCTATAAATATAATAGAAGATAGAAATATCAATACCAGAAACTCGGGAACAATGTAATTGCAAAGCCAAAGTGAACTAAAACAAAATGCTGACAAATATAGACAAAAAAGTACTCATTCCTTACTAGTCAGCGTAAGTTGTCTTGTATCTAGGTATATCTCAGAAACTAACCTAATAAAATCATGTAGCATTCTAAAATTTAGAATTCTTGTCAATGAGTTCAACTGCTTCTCATTTTGATGCTTTGCAAAATTCCACATTAAATCACCACTGTTTACTTGAATCTACTTATTCTTCAATAATTCCTCTGAATTTTCATTTACAACAAATTGTAGATTCGTCAGTGCATCAACAACAGACCGTTCATCTTTCATTAAATCATAAATTTTTATTGTTTTTTGTTGTTCAATTTCCTCATTACTTTCGAAATCATGAGAATCAATGAATGGCCTCACTTTTGGTTGAGGAATTAAATGTTTGTCCCTAAGTGAATTTTGTCTTTCCATCCTCAATTTGCGATGAACCATGATAAGCCTATTAATTTCTTTTTCTGTTGAATCTCTGGTAGATTTTGGGAAGAAACAGCAGTAGTCTTCAGCATTGTATGAAGAAACATATATTATACAATGCCTTCAGTTAGGTAGCCTTCATATCATATGGTGTAATGTTGACCTGGAAAGATGAAAGAATCATTAAAAATATTTAAAAAAATCATTAACCTGTAGCAAAATAATCAGAATGAAGCAAACAAACTACCTTATTGCGTAATTTCTGCAAAAAAACGTGTTTTCAGTCCTCTACTAATATAACCTTCCTTTGTAAATTGATGGAAATGTATATTCCCATTGCAAGAACAAAAGATCCTTGCGGCGAAGTTCCCGGAAGGCTGAACGAAGCCACAATGACCCCTGTTCAGAATAATAATAATAATAATATTCCTTTTGCTGTTTTTCCTTGAGGAGCAATTAAGAACACAACAATTAGTGGTAATAGTACTTTACCACTCATTTCAATAATTTTTCCTATTCACAAAGTCCAAAGTTAGCTCTCAACCTAAAACTTGAAAAACTCTCAAATATCACTTAAACTGAATGTCACTGATATAAATATCTTTACCATTATTTTCCAACGGCAATTCTGCAATTCAGGAAAATAAATCACGACAAATATATCAAAAGAAGCAAAAATATTCTCGATTCTATCAATATCTACGTGTAATATGTGTTTTTATTACTTGTTTTCTAGGTTCGATATTTATCCGTCAGGTGCCGTCTAGTTCTTTTAAATCGCCTATAGAGAATACTTTGTTTTGGAGGTCATAGATATAACTTTCTAGAAGGTCAAATCATAGACAGCGTCTTTTTTGAATGACACTTTTAGGTAGGCTCGAATGAAATTAACTCAGATCAATTTAAAATGTTTATTTTTAATTTAATTTGAACCTGAATGATTCACAAAAATTTGTTGAGAACCAATAAAAAATGGAGATTCATAATGCAATGATGATTACAAAGTTTTTCATTCGGTGTAAACCAACCATTCGATTTGAGAATCAAATTTTTACCTTTATTTTGCTTCTTTACGATCTGAATGCACTTTACCTATATGCCTTTTGAGACAGTCTTTCGTATTAGAAGCAAAATCACAAGAATTACACTTGTGACTCTTCAAATTCAAATGAACAGAATCTACATGGTTCGTCAAACTTTGCTTCTTATTCGCTGCAAAATCACATAAAAGACACTTATGTCTCTTCAGATTCAAATGAATCGACTCGATGTGTTTCTGGATACTGGTCTTGTAATTTGAAGAATACTCGCACAGGTTACACTTGTGTTGCCTCAAGTTCAAATGATCCAGCTCTATATGCGCTTTGAGCGAAGATTTATGCTTCGAGGTATACTCACACAAATGACACTCGTGTTGCCTCAAATTCAAATGAACAGTATCCACGTGTTTCCTGAGTTCGCTCGTATTGTTCGAGGCATATTTGCACAATTCACACTTGTGTCTCTTCAAATTTAAATGAACTGAGTGTACATGCGTTTTGAGATTGTGCTTTTGATTCGAGGCAAACTCGCACAAATGACACTTGTATTGCCTCAAATTGAGGTGGACGGAATCTACGTGCTTCTGAAGGGAGCACTTTCGAGTCGAAGCGAAATCGCATGATTGACACTCGAAGCACTTCAACTTCAAATGAACAGATTTCGTGTGAGCTATTAGGTTCGTCTCGGAATTCGAGGCATAATCGCAAGAATGACACTTGTGTTGCTTCAGGTTTAAATGAACTGAATTTATGTGTAACCGGAGGTGATCTTTTCTACTCGAAGAGTAGTCGCATGAGTCGCACTCGAATGGTTTGATGTTCAGATGGACGGAATCTTTGTGTATTTTGAGGTTAGATTTGTTGTTCGTGGCGAAATTGCACGAATCGCACTTGAAATGCCTGATTTTCGAATGAACGGAATCTACATGTCTTTTGAGGTTACATTTTATGTTTGTAGAGAAATCGCACAAAGTGCACTTATGGTACTTCGGACCGGGAAACGACTCCTTTCTTCCCATAGTTTCTTTGGGAATATGTTTGTATTCCTCGTCTCCAACAGGTTTTTCTTCTTTTGAAGACGAAAGAAGGATGTTCTCATTCTCGTTCAATTCCGATGGACATTTATAGTTTTTGTTACATTCCGTTTTGAGAATAAGCGAATCTTTGTTATGAACTTGATCTTTGTTCGTGAATTGTTCGGAAAGTTCCACATCTTCAATCTTGATCTTGTTGATCTCTCCGTCTTCCATAAGTTGGACGCTAAAATCAAAAATTATGCTTAGATTGGATGTTGGTTAATTTAGTTATACTGTTTCAATTTTAAGGGTAGATAAGGGAAAAGTTGAAGTTACTTGGCAGCATAAACTGGGCTAGATCGAACAAAATAATGGGTACTCAGTACTCACGACTCATTGAAAGAATCTCTAGATTCCATCTTTTTATCTCCCTTGATTATATTATTATCATTAGTCGATGGAAATAACGAACTTGTTGAAATATGTTAGTAAAGAAGAAAAGGTAGTTACGAGGTATATTATACAAAAATATCAAAATGAAGTTACTTTTTTAAGCATATTCCTAGAAGAAATATTAAAATAATCTGTCACAACAGACATACAATAGCTCTATTCGGGTTCAGACAATTACAGTTCTAGGACTGTCAGGATTTTGCGCAGTATGTGTTTCGCGTTCGGGTTTTTTGGGGACTGTTTCAGGACTCACTTGTTTAGCGTTCGGGTTTTTACGAACTATCCTGGGCAGCGTTCACAAACTTACTCAGAGAGTAGAGTAAGAGTATGGCCATATGATCAGAAATATACTTCGGTCTTTACTCCACACTCGTCGTTCACAAACTTACTCTGACAAATGTCATTCAAAATTCAAACATGTGTATAGGTAATGAATAATACTTTCGCATCATATACATTTTTTATATATAATTTTTATATTGAATTGTTGCTATCATGAATGAATAATAGAAGTTTAAGAAAAAAATTCTCTCTTGTCGTACATTTTCAGTTGTCTTCGCAGTATAGTCAATTTTTCTTTTATTTGAAAAGCAGCAGAGCACAAACGTGTTTTTTTTTGATGATTGTGAGGAAACTGATAAATGTTCTCAGGACTTTGAATTACTTTTAATGAGACAGAAAGAATGAAAAAGAATATTATTGTCTATAATCTCCTCTTGCAAGCAGAAAATTAAAAATGTTATTACATGTTTTGTTGTTTTATTGACTCTACGCCAGAAAAAAGTTAAATACTTCGTAACAAAAAATAGTTTCATTTGAGAAAGCTAACAAAAAGAAGTTAAAAAAATATTGTATGAAAGATAAAGCAAAGTATTAATGAATCTTGACAGATCTAAACTCTCGAATATAAAAAATATCAACGTAGATTCCAAATCAGGTACAAAAAACAGTTATTGTGAGACTTTTCATGTCTCGATTTATTTGAACTTGAACGGACCACTCTAGGTTCTGCAATACAGGGAAAAACTCTTTTTTCTTTACCATTATCTCTTGATAAAGTTCACTTTGAGCTGCGTTAATTCACTGCTAGCAATTTCATTAAATTTATTAATCATTAAAGTAATTCTTTCCAATATTTCTTTATTTCACAGAATAGTTGTTTCACTTGGAAAATTTATTGTTTCGTATTTCGTTATCGGAATGAAACAAAACCAGAAATAAATACTTATTCGAATAATATTCAAGTTTCAAAAAGTCTGCGGGATCAGGACAGAATGAAAATAGTACGTCATAACTGTCAGAGTATGTGTTTACTCTCCCAAATAGCAGAGTATGCAGAGCTTACTCAGAGGAAGTTTATGAACGCTCACAGAGTATACTCCGAGGAAGACAAAGCAAGTTTGTGAACGCTTCAGAGTAAGGGGAGCTCACTCTGAGTAAGTTTATGAACGCAACCCTGGGATAGTCCGAGAACAGTCCGAAATCTGTCCCCGCTCTTGGGCAGGTACTGTTTTAGGATTATTCTCGGTGCATGCTTTTTAGGGCTTTACGTGATGGTTGTTGGCCGGAATCTTGAAGCCATCGATTATCTTCAATGAAGATATCGTTGACAAGATATATTTCTCGTGCTGAAAACTGAAATGCTTTTATTTTCCCTTTATCATATTTGGATCGTTTGATGCATTCGGGTTTTTCAAAAGTTGAACCAGTCCTAGAACGGTC